>PVKC010013735.1:0-22544 GCA_004027635.1 Crocidura indochinensis | reverse complement strand
TTTTGTTTTTGTTTTTTTTTTTTGGGGTCACACCCAGTGACACTCAGGGGTTACTCCTGACTATTTGCTCAGAAGTCGCTCCTGGCAGGCACGGGGGACCATATGGGGAACCGGGGGATCGAACCACGGTCCGTCCTAGATTAGCGCAAGGTAAGGCAGGCACCTTACCTTTAGCGCCACCGCCCGGCCCCAAAAGTATATTATTTTTAGTCATAAAATTGCAGTACAATATATTTTCAGTTTTTATAATCATTGAAGATACTTAATTTTGTATTATAATATTTGTATTTATATGTGCACACATGTAAATAAAGTACAATTATTCAATATTACTGTAAGATAATTTAATTTGAATAATTTAATTAATTACTGAGTATTAAATGTGACCGTTCAGGACACATTATTTTTTAAAAAATACTTTAAATATTGTGTTTGCAAGATTGTTTATAATACAGTTGGATGGTTTTATCCCACAGTTACATAGTTGTTCATGATTGAGCTTTACTCATAGAATGTTCAACACCCTTCACCAATGGACATTTCCCACCACCAATGTCCTCAGTTTACCTTCTATCCTCCACCTCTACCTGCCTTTGTGGCAGATCTTTCTTCTTGTTTCTGTTCTTGTTCTTCTTCCTCTTCATCTTCTTCTTCCTCCTCCTCTTCCTCCTCTTGTTTTCTTTTCTTCTTACTCTTCTATTCTTCTTTCATCTTCTCCCTTTATTCTTCTTCCTTTTTACTTCCACCTTCTTTCCTCAATTTTCTCTCCTCTTATTTTTCTCTCTCTTCATTTTATTCCATTTTATACACTGTGGTATGCAATGTGATCCACAAAATACTTTATAAAAAATATGACAAAACGATAAATTCTTGTCTTCCACTTCAGAAATATACAATAAAAACTTATTTTTTGTGTGTGATGGTAGCAACTTTGAATATTTAATTTTGAATTATGTAGAAATGAAGGAAATATTTCTGGTTTTTAAGTAACTCCTGAAAATCATGTCTTATAATCTTTAAAATTAATTGTCCAGTTAACACATTAATCAATACCAACTATGTGGAAATAATCATGATAGAAAAAAACCGAATAAATAAACCAAGAAAGAAAAAGAAATATTTTTATAACATTGTAAGTTTATTTGTGGGACAGATTTATAGCATTTTCTTTGTTAATTTTGTACCTTTATACATATGGTATTAGAGTAGCTCTTTTAAGGCTATAAGAAAAAATGAAAATACTAATCTCAAGTCAACATACTAACTTTATATTAAAAGAAATAAAAATAGCATATAAAATATTTATTGACATTAGGACTTATAAATTAACCTAAATAATGTATTTTGGAATTCAGTAGGTAAAAAACCATGTTTAATGTCAGGGGTTTCACTCACTAAGCAGGTGGTCTTGTGAATAAACTTTGACAGACTTAAAATACCAATCACTTTCTTGTCATCTTTAATATATCTAAAACACCATAAAAGAGTTTGGCACTTTCTGTTTCTCTTAATAGATCTAATTCGATGACATAGGAGAGATGACATGATGCAATGTGATGTGTGTGAATGAGTGTGACAGTTAATAGATGTCATCTACTTTTAAATGTATTTCATGTCCAAAGCTTGAAACAACATACATCTATGACTAACCTATGTTTAACCTAGAACTTCTCTGAGATGAATTCCACAAAATCAACTTGACCCATTACTTAAATATTTTAGAGAAATCTCACACTGAACATAACTACCACTTTTTATCCTTATGGTAGTAGTCATAGACCTGTTTTTAGAATTCTTATTTTTGGTAGTATTTCTTGGTGTCCTGAAGTTTGTTGTAGTTATGGGACATGTTCTGTACAATAGTATGTGAATATAAATGACACATATCACTTGTTATAGACAGACTTTCAGTACTGCTGTGAAACTTGTGATAATTCCTTCCGTCCAGCTAAAAAATCAGTATTTTAGATGGTGAAGACATTATTTGTCAGATTTTCTAAAAAAATATGTTAAGAAATAAAAGTAATGTCTTATCTGAACTATGAATATGATATTACTGAGAAATTATCTACATTTCTTTTTGTGGGAGGTAAAAGCAGGGGTACTCAGGGTTTACTTCTGATTCTGTACTCACAGAACACTCCTGGTAGGACTGGGAACTATATGAGTGACATTGATCAGCCTGAGCTGACCACAAGCAAGGCCAATGCTCTACCAAGGCACTATCACTCAAGTCTTGAGCTAAAAGTTTTCTAAAGGATTGTTTAGCTATAAGTCTCAAATCATAATATTTGAAGTGCTTTTTAGTATATTTTCATTATGTAACCATAATGATGATATAATTTTTGAATATTTTAGTATGGAAAAAGGAAACTCTGTATAGAATACATCTCTTGTTCCCATTTACCCTAATCTCAAGTTCCAGGAAAGCTTGAATGGGCTTTTTGTTGAACCTCTATTCAAGACAAAATTGGAAGATGCTTGTTTTCAAAGTATAATTTTTCAAGTCCTGTTGTATAGATTCTATCTTAATAAATAACATCCATAATAATAAATATAGATGTAAAATTATTCTGAACACTCTACTTCATTCTCTATATTCATATCTGATTGATATGGTTTCTTAGACATTTGTTAAATTTATCTATTTTATCTGCATTATTATCACAGTAGCATAAGTTAGAATCGTTTTTTCTGCATATTTCTGATAGTATCTACAAATTCCTGATAAATTTAGTCTTCAGGATTTGTGAATTAGAAATTAGAATTTGGGCAAATCTTTTGGAAACTAAAATCACAAGCTCTCTATATTTTTCAAAACATTTAAGTAGATTTTCTTCTTGGTGGAAATGTCAAATCTTCAGCAATACATATATGTGCTATGTAAGAGTAATATGGAGCTATAACAAAATATGCATCATTTTCTATAGCATTTATGTTAGAAGTTTAATAATCTTCTTTAAAATGTCATATCTGCTTACGTTATTATAGATATAAGTTAATATATCATAAAAAGAGTCTCATAAATAATTTATAAATATAATCTCTGATAAAAATATTAAAGGAACATTAGCATAAACATAAATGATAAACAAAATTACTAAACACTGAGAAAAGAAATCACAAACACTATTATTATTAGATTATTATTAAATTATTATTTAAATTATTATTAAATTATTATTAAAGTGAATTTTAAGAACAAATCTGATTTTTCTTCTAACAACCTTAATCTTTATATCATGACAAACTATATAAATATTGAAATGTTTCTTCTGTTTTTCATCAATCAATTTTTTGATTCCTTGCTTTTGTGTCAAACCCAGTGATATTCAAATGTTATTCCTGACTCTGCACTCAGGAATTGAGCCTGGTGGGATTAATGGAATGTCTGATGGAACCAGGCATGCCTGAAATGGAACATGGGTCAGTCTAATGTAAAACCAGTGCCCTATTCACTGTACTGTCCCTCCAGCTTTGATAACCATTTTTTTACACTCTGTTCCTCTGTTTCTGCTGTTGTGTAGTTCCAACATCATATGTAGTTTCAACATCACTGCAACATCAATTGCAGTGCCAGTATACTTGGATGTAGTTCTTTCAGGGAACACATAATGAAGAAAATTTTTTTACTTTATTCAGAAACTATTCAAAGTTGGTTATTAGGATCCTATTATATAATGCAACCCATTTCCTTTCTTATTTTAATCAACAGAAGTATTGTTCCCATTTCTCCAATTTGGATTTTGCAATAAAATCTTCATTGCTTTTGTTAATTTATATGGAACTTTCTGGTTTGGTGTTATAGTGTCCGTAACAATCCTCTTTTTGCATTTTCTTCTTTTACAGTGTTAAACTGTAGTTCTTGGTTAATTGTTCAAAAACTAAAAAATGTTTTGAGTGATTTGTTGCACATTTTTAGAATAAATTAACTTCAGATATTCTATCAAACTACTAGTATCATACTTGAACATTGAAAAATTAAGGAATTTGCATTTTAACTTCTTTATTTCCTGGAACAAATATTATTTTCATGCATATATTGTATGAATAAAGCCACTAACTAGTTTATATCTGTTAAGAATAACTCACTCTACTCTTCACACAAGGCCACAGAAGCACACATAATCTGACAAGAGCTGCAAGCAAAGTTGACTGATAGAATTGGGACCAATTCTCCTCTGTGCTCAGTCTCTGTTCTTAGAAATGCTGACCTTAGCTTTCCCTTCTACATGTCCATGTCAGTGTTTGCTGCTCCAGCTTGTCACTTGATGTCAGTGGATTCCATCAAACTAGTAGTTTCTATGAGGATTGTGCAACTTTAATTCTCACCAGAGGATAAACTTACTTTTCACATCTTCTCTCCCCAACTCCAATCTTTGACTGCTTTTTCTTGAAATCCATATTAAAAAATCTAAAGAAAACTGGGAAGGAATTCTTAATGAAAATTGGTGCTTTTACGAGAGTCTTCCTATTTATAGTTTGACTTATCCTTTGTCATATCATATCAGACTACTTCTAAAATACAAATGAGGACCTTCTTAATCTTTTTAAAGCATCTTTAATGGCTGTTCTTTCCCTCTTAGGATACATAACAGGTTCGGAAAATGGTCTACACAGCAAAGGGAAATCTCTCAGCCTCTTCACACAGAATTCTTCCTCTCAGCTTGCATATTATACTTGATTGACATAGGTCTCCTATTATTTTTTAAATTAAAAAGAATTTTTGGTGTGCGGGCCATAACTGGTGGTGATCTGGGGTTGCTTCTGGCTCTGCTACTCTGGGAGCACTTTTGATGAGTTCAGAGAACCATAAGTGATGCCAGGGATCAAACCTGCTCAGTCCCACAGGTCTCTTATTACTTCATGCCTTTCCTGTCAAAGGACTGTTGCACATTTCTGCATTGGAGATTTTTCTTGCTACTCATTTACCTCTGTGAAAATGACATTACTTTAATTAAGGTCTGTTACTTCAAGTTATATCAAATATATGTGTAAGTGGCCTTGAAATTTTCTTCCTACTAAATACTTAGCTCAACTCATAAATATATAGTAATCACTGTGGGGTTATCTGTTTTAAGAGTATACATAACACTTAAAGGCACTTAAAATATAAGCTGCATGATTACCACATGAATAGAATGTTTAGAAACAAGCAACAGGGTAAATGTAAAATTTATGGCTCTGTCTCACCACTGTAAGAAATGAAAGAATATCTTGTAACAATTTTCAATAATACATTTGAATACATATTATATTTTAGACTATGTAATTCCTGGTCTACAAAGTAATCCAACGATGAAAAATCCATACTCATTGGAATTTCACCATCATTCTAATGGAAAGTATATCCATCAACATGAAAAATTAGTAAGTTGGCATATTATGCTAGCTGATGATAAATACTGTGAACACAATAAATCAGAGTTAAGATAACAAATTTTGGGTAAATGGAAATTGCACATTTATTAAACTTGTTCAGAGAAGCTCCAGTAAAGCTGGCAAAGATGTAAATATTTAACAGAGGTCAGAGTATGATGCTAGATTGCTATCTGTGAGAAATATATTCCTGGTAGGATCCTGAAGTGGATGGATACCTCAAAAATATGAAGAAAGTCAATGTTATTAGTAAAAAATGAACAAGATGAATGAAACACATAGGGGATACAATTAGAGGTGATGAGGCGTGATGAAGATAGCGGAGGGCCTTTTGGTTATAGCACTTCTTTTTCTTTTACTCTAAATGATGATATATGAAACATAAAAATATTTTGAACAGAATTGTGATATAACTTGTTCTATAGTTTGAAAAAAGAATATTGATTCTTTTTTAAAAGATGGTTTAGGGTAAAAGGAGTTGTAATGTTAGTACAGTGGGCAGAGCATTTGCCTTGCATGTGGTTGATCCAGGTTGGATCCCCTAAATCTCATATACCATGCAAGCCTTCCAGGAGTGATTTTATGAATAACAGAGCCAGGAGTAACCCCTGAACAACTGCCAGGTGTGGTCCTAAACCCAAAGTAATTAAATGAATTAGTGTCTAGTACTCAGTAATAGCAGAATTACAGGGATTAAGGAAATAATATAATATCAATAATAGCTTTTCATTAAACGAATAAGAATCATTATGGGAAAGTGTCTGGGCTATGAATATAATTTTATGTTAAAACAATAATATTTGCTTAGGGATGAGATGTAGGTTATGAGAAAAAGAAGAATCTGGTACAGGTAAAGCCGATAGGAAAAAGCCAGTGATCTGAAATGGTGTGGGGGATTAGATTGTGGACCAAATATTTGAATTAGAGGAGAACTGGAACCTAGAGTAGAAATTGTTTATCCTAAAGTGTCTAAAATCTATGTAACAGCAGTTTCTGAATAGGTACTAGAATTATTTCTATCAAATGTTGATAGAAGAGTGATAATGTTTGGGTACATAGATTATGTCTTGATTCAAAATGTTAGATTCATCAGAAAGTCATCTGAAAACTAATGCTGTTTTTTTTCTTCTCATTCGTTTGATGAAGGTATTGAAGCTAGCCAAGAGGTGGTTTTATTTAATGTGAAATATAAACATCCATCTGTTTGAATGTAATTATTTGTTGTACAGAAGACTTGCAGCACATAAACTATTGTACTGCTATCAAGTTACTTACAGAAGATGCCAAGTTAACTGACTGGGCTATTACTTTATTTCTTTTGTCCCACATCTATGACAAAATTTATACCCACAATTTGGATTGGTCATGGATTCCTATCTGAGTCCCAATGACCAAGCATATGGATGAACCAATCCACAGAAGAGGAGCAGTGTCTGGTTAAGTCACTGTCTCCTCAGAAAAGAAAATTTCCACAAAATTGGTTGCAGTGCAGAAAGAGAAAGAGAAAAATTATGTCCACACAGAATACTGCTAAATTACCAAACTCAAATACTATTCTGGAAAGTAGGGGTTATATCGATATTCTTCACTTCAACTTTAAAAACTTATTGGAGAGTACTATTTATGAAATCACCTAGCAGATACATGAGAAAGCTGGAAATATGTGGACTGAAGTACATCTAGCTACACTGTCACAGAAGAAAAAATAATAAACATCATTACTTAAAAATTTAGGAAGCTTAAAAACTATAGGAAGGCAGAAATGGAATCATTAATTTTGTTACTTTACAGTATTCATTTCCTAAGTGTATGGTACTTTTGCCACATGTGGGTGGTATAAGGCAGAAACACTAAATGTGGGCCTGAGTATCAGGCTGTGGGGTGCATACAAAAGCCAACCCAAAATTTTAGTTGGAAATAAAAATTAATAGCAATGATTATTAACAACTATTTAGAAGGCCCACCTCCTTTATATAGTTGCCTAATTGTATGTTATCACTGTCATTTTAGTGATGAGGTAATTATGGTAAATCAAAAACATGTAAGTCACTTGTTCAAGATTTCTAAGGAAACTTGAGTGAAGTAAGCCAGAAGAAGAAAGATGAACACAAGATGATGTGACTTAGCTGTGGACTATAAAATAATTGTATAAGGAAATGTAATGTAGTAAAGGGCGGTGCCTAGATCACACTTACCCCAGGTCCTATGTAAAGGGACAAAGAAGAAAACAAAATAAAAAGGGAGAGAAGAAAATAAGAAGTGAAGTAATGGGAGGACAGGGGTTTGGGCTTTAATTATATTGGGGAACTGGGATAGTGGTAGATCTATACATCCAAAGCACAGACATAACACTGAAAACATGAACTCTATGATGCAACCACCAAACAGCCTGCCAATATGCCTGCATGGTGGCAAAGTACGGGAGCACTGGTGTATGGGAAGATTGATGTTGAAACATTTGATGTCTAAAACTCAACTATCAATAACTTTTAAAATCACAGTTATACAGTTAAATTAAAAGCTAAAAAAAATTACTCAGGGGAAGTATCTAGGGAGAGTTTACACTATATCTTTTAAAAATGACTAAAAAAAGAATGTCACTAAGTATGTAAAGTTGATGGTTGACAACTGAATAAACAGTAGTTTAGAAATTCATAAATATTTCTTGTTAAACAGTCATTGAAAATATCCTAAGAGTATAGGCCATATTTAACAGGCAGCAAAATAACAGCAAAACTCATTTAGACAAAAGTCTACTGTGTCATCAAGGCTTTTGTGATGATTACCTCTTATTTGCTTTCTTCTGAAGCATATACCAGTGAGAGAAAAGCTGAGAATGCATCTTATTCACAGTCAAATGAAAGATTTTAGGTCTAGAGCCAAAGAAAATATTCTGATTGAATTTTTTTGGACCAAAGTTATGCTGGGAATGTGAGATAGCCATATTCAGGGCAAGTGCCCTACCTGCTAAACTATTGCGCTGGACAAGACATTAATAATCTATATGACAGTATTATCTGTCATTAATATAAGTATATTGATATACTATATTTATATTTTCTAGATAAAGAGCAAATCAAAAACAACACCTGTCCCTTAAATCCAAGTCTTAGATGTGGTCTTAAATTCATTTTTTTTTGCTTGTTTGTTCATTTTAGAGCCATACCTGGTGCTCTGTTTTTTAGGTTCTGTTTTCAGGAGCAATTCCCAGAGTTGTTCAGGCATAAAGCGTGGGTGGTACACCTGCGAGACAGGTGTCTCAATCCTTGTACTATTTCTATGGCCCATTCTTGTCATTTCTTATCACCTCGGGGGCTGAAGTGATGAGAGTACAGCTTGTAGGGTGCTGCCTTTCAGGCTACCAAGCCAGGTTTGAACCTCAGCATCCCAAATGGTCCTCCAAGCTCATTAGGAGTGATCTTTGAACACAGAGCCAGGAGTAACCCCTGAGCATAACTGAGTGTTGTCCAAAAATATTGTCACTATTCCATTCTGGCTTTACAGACTAGAAAACAAAAACATATAGTTTACTGAGTCGTAATATTGAGATTTAACTTTATTAGAAAAACATAAAATGACAGTATCATGAGTTTTTGTTAATTTGCCATAAAATAAAACCTATTGAATTAAATGTTATAAAATTATTTGAGGGCTTTGTAAAATATTTAAGAAAATATTAGTTAAAGAATGTCTAAATTTGTCTTTTGTTCCATAAGTGATGTCATCAAGTATAAATGCATTTCAGGAAAATAAGAACTCCGAGTGCCCAACCAAGGTTCTAGCCATGATGAGATGGTACTTGTTGTTTGTTTGTTTTTATAGCCCTATCTGACTGTATATGTGTTCTACTCCTTTCTCATGTGCTCATGTGGTACTTGGAACTATGTGACTCTGGGGATCAAAACCATATCTTTTGCATGTAAAGCATGCATTCAAGCTTGGTGTGCTATCGCTCCTGCTCCATAACAATTATTTAATATATAGCATGTGTTACTATACTCTCTTTTTCTTTATATGAGAGTAAAACCCGTATTAGGCAGATAACTCCATTTTCCCTTTAAAAAATATCACTGTACCTAAAACATGTAAAATATTCTACATTGAAAAGGGGACTTAGATGAGATTGAGTATCTTAAAATGGGCAGTTATTACTAGTTTATCTGGGTGAAACAATGGAATAGGCATTCTTAAAAATGGAAATGAAAATGAAAACTTGAGAAGGAAAGGTTGCAATGATATGATTACTAAAAACAGGACCACAAACTAATAGACATAGGCAGAGTGCTCTAAGAGGTGAAGACAGCAGGAAATACAGTCTTTAGAGTCTCCTAAAAAATCCAAAATTGTCAGTATTTTTGTTTTACTTGTATAATACATTTCAAATATCTGACCAACAAAACCATAAGATAATTTGTTTGTACTGTTTAAAGCTATTAAATTTGTTGTGATTTGCTATAGTGGCAGAGGGAAACTAATACACTACTAGTATTCTATGATAATCAGTGTGCTTGTTGGGTTTTGGCGGGGAAGAGGATTAAAAACCGCTCCCCAATCCATTAATTAGAGAACCTCTCAGGTCTTATTAGCTTTGAAATCTCTTAATCACACACATTATATATACATATATAATTTTCCATGTACATTTTATATATATATTCATATAGATAATGGAAATTTATTGTATTACTCATTAGTTTTAAGATGATGTTTTGGAAATTGAATTTATAACAAAATACAGTGATATATAGAACCGCTAATTTTCATGCCGTTTAATATATTCCTTCAAATTTCTTAAAACAATAAATAACAAAGTTCAGGTTTGTCTTCAAATTTTTATATCCAGATAATAGTGGATATTGACAGTAAAATAGTTAGGTGAATCTGAAATGACAGTGCAGCAGGAAATGCACTTGTCTAGTATGCAGCCTACAAAGGTCCATGCCTTAGAACTGCATATAGTCTATGGGAACCGGTCAAGAATACTACCTTTAAGTCAGACATGAATAATCCCTGAGCACAGTGGGGTAGCTCCAATGCCTCCATTCTCCCCCCCCATATTTATGTGACTTAAAATTTGGGGGGGGAAGCACAACTGGAAGCCCCCAGGGCTTACTCCTCTTCTATGGTGATGCTTGGAGACAGACCATTTGTGGTGTGTGATAGCATCTGAGTCAATTAATTGCATGCAAGGCAAGTGCTTCAATAGTTCTCTTATCACTCTTATCCTCTAGTTTTTTTTTCATTCATTTTATTGCAGAATTCAGAAATTATGCAACACAATAAACTGTTCCACAAGAGAATAGATGAATGCATTATCTTTTTAAGAAAAAGGTAACATCTAGTAGAGTTTTACTTACAAATTTCAGAGATAAACTTCAACTGCAGTCCATTGTAGAGTCAAATGAAAGTTTTAATTCAACATTGAAGTTAGTTTGGAAACCTCTATTTCTTTTAAAAGACCAATTTTCTTATTCTAAGAAAAGTTAATTACAATGTAAGGAAGCCCTTAAACTTCATTATGTGTCTCAATAAAGTAGGAAGATTAATTGTAACTAGAGTGAACATGCATGGTAGCAAAGGTGAGGTGAGAGAAAAATATGAATTTTAATCTATCTTATTTCTAAGAATTCTCTGAGTCATGATATAGTAGGAGATAGTTTAGGAAAAGAAGATTATGCTAAATGCACAGAAGGAATAATCTGTGTGCATGATTCTTCTTATAATAATTTTATGTGATTCTTTAAAATTTTAGAATATCAAGAAATTTAAAGCTATTATTCTGACACTATTTAGCTGACATCACTGATTTTTATATTGTCTTATGCTCAGAATTCATACAAAGGAATTTTTCTTATACTTACCTTCAGGGATACCAGATGTCGTTTCTGAAATGAACTAATTGGGGAGCACTGTAAGAGACAGTTTCTCAGAAGCATATGAATTATAGCATTTCATAATATTTTATAAAGTGCTAATAATTTAGAGTATTAAGACAAGGAGCAAAATCTCAATAGAGCTTTAACTTTTTTTAATATCTACAGATCTCTAGTATATGTGGAAAAAGTATTTCCTAAAAAAGAATATAATAGTGACTAAATTTTAGAATAAAATTGCTTGCATAATTGAGCTGTTTTATCTTTGATGTTATTGTTATATAAATTGAAAGTGACTGTACACATTTGCTAAAAAAATTACATAATCTCAAAATTGCATCTTCTGTCAATAGTGTGGTGTGAGAAAGTTTATTTTAGTAGGCTAGTAGTTCTTAGGGAGCAGGGCTTTATAAAATATATATTTCATAATCACAAGGAGAGAATAGGAATTCATAAAGTGCAGTAACTATGTATGAAGTACCTGTTTAGATAAATAAGACATGAATATATGGGTAAGATGGAAAAAAATGGCACAAACAAAGGATTAAACAATGTTGTGAACTGGCTATGACAGTAAGTGCTGAGGAATGTTGAGGTGAATGCCAGTGCCAAACCAAATTAGAAAGGGAATATTCTGGAGGGGGCAAATTTTCACTTGCTATGTGACAGAGTAATTCAGGATTTAGATGGCTTTCGGTGAGATATAGGATCCCAGGAATATGAGAATGAGAAAACTAATATTTGTTTATTGGCTCAGAAATATTTGTTGAGTGATGCTTTTCTGACAGCAGTCCTAAGTGTAAACAATAGAAGAATAAAATAGAACTAACAACAACAACAACAACAACAACAAAAAACCACTTTGTGGGTAGGAGATAGAAGAGTGGTTTTATCTTGGTTTGATTCCATGCACTTTATCCCCCTTTCATCTGCATAGGGTGTGACTCTGGAAGCACCTCAGCACCTGGATCATGGGATCAAGGTGGTTCCTAGTATGGGTGCTACAGAGCCTGAGAATGGGGCACTCAAATTATGCTATTTTTCCAGGTGGTCCAGTATCACTAGGGGTTGTCCTCAACCCATGAACTCTGCTTGACTGGTTCTATCCCAATTTGTTGGAAAAATAAAACACAGCTTTTACAGCTTGTAGTCATAAAAATAAATAAAATGAATTAGTTATTAATTCTGATAAAGACTGAGGAAAAATAGTGGAAATGATTTGGTATCCTGTGGGGAGAAATGTAACTAAGGTTATTACTACATTGATATTTCAGTAATATTCAAAAAAATGCTAGAAAGAGCAAATCATGGTTATATAAGGCAGTATTGAGGCAGGAGGATCAGATACTGAGAAAACTCATACTTTGCATATTTTAACAAAAGTGGGCAGAAAATTGTAACTTGAGCAAAGTGGCAATAATAAGAATGGAAATAAGTGACATAAACCTCATCATGTGGCCACAGAGGTCATTTTTAAAATTTAGGCTTTTAACTTTGAAATGAGAAGGCACTGCATAGTTAAAACAGATGAGTCATGTGAACTATTTATTGTTAAAAGGATTATTCTGTATGATTACTAAAAAATGACAGCAGATGTAATAAATAAAAGAAATAAAAGAATAAAATAAAAACATGGGTAGGAAGTTAGCAGCTGCAAGGATCTAGAGGACAGATGATAGTGGTTTAGATCACAAAAATTATGTTGTTTATAGAAATAAAAATTTTGACAATAAATTAATAATTAAGGAAAAGGAGATGGTGAGGAAGGAAGGGAAGGAGAGGAAAGAAAAGGAAAGCAGTGGTAAAGAATGAACAAAGGGGGAATAGAGAGAATTAAGTTTAATGTCAAGCAATTGAAAGGATGTCATCATCAGCAGTGATAGGAAGACAATATAACAAAAACACAGTTTAAGCTAATATCTATTAGACTTTCCAATGAAGTAGTTTTAAATCTAAAGTAAAATCTTTAGAGAATCTAATCTAGAAAATCTTTGGTAGTTATAAATATACATATGTTATCCTATATGTTGTAAATATACATATGTTATCCTATATGTTAATCACCTTTAATATTTGGGATAGTTGTTTAGTTATATGACAAAAAATGGTTCTGGATCCTTATCTCACACCATACACAAAATTATTTAAAGATAGATAAAAGCACTAATGTTAAATCTAAATGAATAAAGTACATAGGAGAAAATGTAGGAAGAACTTACATGATATTTTTAACATATTTTTTATACAGAAATATTCAATGTCTCAATATCACTGGGTAAGGGATATTTCCAGTAACAAAAATGGAACTAGATCAAAATAATAAGCTTTAGTACAAGAAAAGAAATGAAGATAAAAATGAAAAAGATACTCTATTTACTGGGAGAAACTAGTTGCTCATTACAATGTGATAAAGGGCTAATAATTTAGCTTTATAAGGTATTCACAAACATTTACATTATATTTAATTATTTTATTTACATTTAACTTATTTATATTTATATTTAAAAATATTACAAAACACCAGCACCAGAAAACAAACTTCCACTGGTGTAGGCTCTAAAGTCACCCTGGCACTGACATTCTCCAGGGCAGATTCAGATAACACCCTGACGACCAAGAAATAGCAACAACTTGCTCTCAGGGCAGGTGAGATGAAATCAGATACTCTCCCTGACACCCAGGCTTTGGCACAGGGCTGTGTGAAAACCAAAATTCCTAATTACAGAAGTTGACTACAACAAATACGATTGTACAGAACTTTTCTTGGGACCATGAAGAAAGACCTTGTGTTTGGATAATTAGTATGCTCAGACCCTGTATTTGTCCATCCTTATGACAGGATGTTTCATGGGTAGAGACATTTTGTTATTTTAGGTCAAGGGTATTTCCTTTCTTTTTTGGGGGGGATATTTCCTTTCTAATTACCCTCAAAGTTTGCTGAAACTATGCAAAAAAAAAAAAAGTAAAACAAGAAGAAATCCTGCCACCCCTCCTTTACAAAATTTTTTTGTATCTTCTAGATATGGGCTCCTGACTTTTTCAAAGAACCTTTGGACATGAATTACTTTGTTTTATCTCATATTTCTGAGTTTTTCTATAACTTGAGAAAAGAAAAAAAAAAGGATGGGCACAGGGATCAAGTGGTTTCAGGTGCATTGGTGGAAAATTAATAGTCAGAACTAAACACCCAAGCCAAAAATCATGACAATAGAATCAAGAAACCCAATGTATAATGATATAAAATTAAAATAGACCTGTAATACTGGTAGGTCAGTGGACTAGTAGAGGTATGGGATACATGCTGGGAACATTGGTGGAAGGAGTTCAACAATGGTAGTGGGAATGGCTCTAATTTAATGTCAATATATGCCTAAAATACAACTATGAAGGGCCTGTAATTTGCAGAGGTTTTTAATAAGTTTTAGAAAATAAAGAAATATTTATAACACCAAACAATAACCAAAAAACAATTCTATAAAGAATCTGGAGAAAGGAGTGAACAGACGTTACCTCATAAAAACATACAGTTGCCTATATGTATATGAGAAACTGTCCATCACTTGTCATCAGTGAAATACAAATCAAATTATAATGATATATAATCATACATCACTTCACACTAAATAGATTGACACAGTCCGAAAGAGTAGACAAACAATGCTGGATAGGATGAGGAGAAAAAAGCTTCATCCACTGTAGGTGGGAATGTTTTGCTTATCTCTATGAAAAATAGTATGGAGACATAAATTAAGAGCTAAGTTTATATAGATCAAGCTATTCCTTTTGGTATCTGTCTTAAAAGCTAAAAAAAAAAAAAAAAACCTGTAGTTTATACACAATAAAATACTACTCAACTATAATAAAAAAAATCCTGCAATTTTCTGCTACTTGATGGAATTAGAAGGAATCATGATGAATTAAATCTATTACAAATGGGGCCCGGGCGGTGGTGCTGGAGATAAGGTGCCTGCCTTGCCTTGTGCTAACCTAGGATGGACCGCAGTTCGATCCCCCCGGTTCCCCATATGGTCCCCCGTGCCTGCCAGGAGCGACTTCTGAGCGAATAGCCAGGAGTAACCCCTGAGCGTCACCGGGTGTGGCCCAAAAACAAACAAACAAACAAAATCTATTACAAAGAGAAGAACATTTGAAGAATAATCACTTATATTTGGGTTATGAAGAAATGTAGTATGCCAAAAGCACATAGTCAAAATCAATATAAAGAGCTGAACTCGAGAATGATGGTGATTATTGGGATAAGACCCCAAGTTTTATTTAATTTACCTGATTAATTATTTTAATTATTTTTAGTTTTGGGTAACACCTGGTCATGATCAAGGGTTATTTCTGGCTTTGTACTCAGGAATCACTCCTGATGAGCTAGGGGGACCATACAGGATGCCATGTATTTCAAATAACAATGTAGAGTATTAAAAAAGTAATCTATAGCCTCATGGTTTTTGCAGTATTTTTCATAATTGCCAAGAAGCAGACACATTTCTGTGAACAAATGAATGGAAAAAGATAATGTGGGATAGATACATGATGAAATATAGCTGAACTATGATGATTCTGCTGTTTGCTACTCAAAATGGATCTCTAGGATATCAAGCTCAGTAAAGCAAGCCAAAGGGAGAGTAACAAGCACAGAATGATTATTTATTTGTTTAGTATAATAAAAAAAATTTTTTTTGGTGTGAGTGTTGGCATCCTCCCCCACCTTTTCAAATTTTCAGAAACCCCGATAACCAAAATCATGCCCGATGAACACAATAGTCCAGTTCTATCTATTCTCAAAAGAGATGTTTGCAAGTTATAAAAATCATAGGTGCATGAACTATGCAGCTGAAAACATCAAAATCAGGAGGAGAGCATAGGCCATGTTCCTGCCCTGCCAAATCATGCCAGCTGCATCCAACAACCACAAGTTCTGCTTTGCCAATGGCTCTGCTACACCACTTAACCACTGGTCTCTGTAGAGATATCAAATCAACCAAAACTCCAGCTATGCTAGTATTTTAGAGTGATTTTGTGTACCCTCTCCTGTCTTCTTCATATTTCAGCATACTTCTGGCAGACAGACTGTCATTCAAGTAGGGGAATGCCTATTTAGATGTAAATGCAAATTTAAAACCACCTAATTTTCAGAAATACAATAACAGAAAATCAACTAGCAACAAATAATTTAGCAAAACTTCTGACAATACTTAATAGCCTCATTGCGAGATACGTTAAATTTCACAAATTTTCTTATAGGTTCACTTAAAAATAATTTCATTACCACTTAATTTAAACAAGCAATATGAAATATATTATTTCATGCAAGCCAAGGGGGAAGTGTGAGAATCCAGGGACACTGGTGGAAAAATTTTTACGTTGGTGATGGGATGAATTGATCTTGGAACAGTGTATTACGAGCAACTGTGTAATACATGGTTTTAAATAAAGTAATTCATATGAAAATGAGAAACATAAAAAATTAAAATTAAAATTAAATTTAAATTTAAATTTGTCAGTATTAACAAACACTGAGTGCTGGCATATAGAATTGTATTTACAAAGGGGGTGAGGTTAAAGTTGGGAAAGGACCATAGAAACATTGGTGGCGGGATGTTTGCACTGGAGGTGGGTGTGGTGTGGTGTATTCCAATGCACATGCAACATATGCAGTTCCAACACATGCAGTATTCCAACTGCATGCCTTAAATTTTATTATTAACTGTATTGTAAATCATAGTACCTTTTAAAATTAAAGGAAATATTTAAAAGACACAGAAAACCAAAACAGAACATGACAGTTATTTTCTCCTTTTTTCCCTCTATTTAAACTCTTGTAACTTTGTAGGCTAGATGGTTACTTTCAGTACATTCACACATTTCAGTCTGCCAGCCTGTATCTAATAAAGCTCTCTTGATTCATTGGTGGTAGAGTGGGGGGGGGGAATGGTGCATGAAACTGAAGTATTGTAGCTGATGAAGTCAGAAAGGATTGATACACTGGAAGCCAAAAAGAGAAAAAAACTTTGAAGGCATAAGGAGTGGTCAGCTCTCCCTGATATTATTGAAAGGTTAAGTAAGATGGATATTTAAAGTTATTTATTAGATTGAACTGTGGTGGCACTTAATAGTAAATTAAAGCCTTGGGAAATCCCAGTATATGAATGTAGTTATCACTTTCCTGTGCAATATATCCTTAGGGAATATAATATGCTCTCAGTACTAGTTATCAAATAGTTTCAGGCTTCTTGTTGCTGTTATTCTGCAGTTCAGAAATTCAACTTTTATTTTTTAATACTACATACTACAATCTTCATTTCTCATTGCAGTTATCTTATTTTAGCACTCATACTTTTTTTCTGCTTTGTGGACTACCTACACCATCATTTCTTTGAGCTCATTAAATATCCTCACAAAATGGGTTATTAAAGTTGTTGTCCATGGATTTACTAAACAGATTGGTGGTGGGTGAGTTTTTTGTTATTGTTTTCACTTACTGAGCTTGGTAGCTTTACATGCCTTTGGGTTTGCTGAGTTCCTGCTGTGTTGAGGATGAATCTTTTTACTTAGTCCCTTGGGACTCTGAGGAATTAGGCTGTGAATTGCTCTTTTCAAATTTCACACTGTGCACAGTTTATAGTTTGTATCACTGAGTAAGGAGACGCAGGAAAGGAAACAATTAGGAGCTGACATGTGGCCACAAGCTTCGGGAGATATGGAGCAGTTTTAAGTTAATATGAAATCTACAGTACAGTTAATTGTAGGGTTTTATGAAACACACTAAACACCATATTGTCCAAGTCCCTCCACTACTGTTTTAGTGGACTCCCTTCCTGTTCCTATTATCCTTCAACCACCACTACCACCACCATCACCACCATAAGCCTCCTAGTGAAAAACAGTTCTCAGTTTTGGTTGCTTCTGGGCATTTATTATAGTCTTAATATATTTCCTTATATCCAACATATGAGAGAGATCATTCTGTGTCTGTCCCTTTTTTGGAATAGAATGTAAACTAATATTATATTGGAACATTTTGGAGACAATGAATGTATTTTGTATGTGGAACAAATACATAATGAATTGAGGCTAGAACACAAATTACAGTGGTTTGAAATGCGCCTATGAATTCTTGATATGTCTCTAAGATAAAGAGTTTAATATTTCCATTGGGAATGGACTGGACTTAATGACTCATTTTAAATGAATAGAGTAAGGTGAGTTTGACAGAGTGTGACTCCTGTGATGAGGAAATAAAAGGCATTGTAGTTTTATTCTTTATTTCTGTTTTGGATTGCTTGCCTGGGGAAAGTCAAGTGCCATATTACAAGGACACTCAAGCAGCTTTATGGGGTGAAAACTTAGACTTCTAGAAAACCCCAACTGAGGATGTTTAGAAGCAAATTATCAAGATCTAGTTAAGACTTCACATGGCTGAAGTCCTAACTTAGATTTTTCATTTTGACTTCAGGAGCGATTCAACCAGACCTAGTCAAGCTCATGATCTACAGAGGCTACAATAATAAATGTTTGTTGCTTCATGTCATGAAATTTTGGAGAAACTTGTTATATACTAATTGAAAACCAATGAGACTAAGCATTAGCAGAATCACTGACTTCTGATTTTGGAGCATGTATATATGTGAAGGGGTGATATAGGTAAAAATTTCAGGCCTCATAAATGGGGCCATGTGTCATGCTTCCATCTGGATTTCAGCCTTTGTTTATGTGAGGTCTAGTCATGTGCCATACTCCATATGCTATTGTTATAGTAATATAATTTAATCTTGTTCCAGCTCTCATCATGCTTTCTAGGAGTACAGTTCCTCCTCATTAAAGTTACATATTGTTTCTTGGTCTCTAAGTATGCAATTTTTCTCTCATTTGTTTTAGGTTTTTATCCCTTCATTTCTAGGATATTTATATACTTGTATCTGAAACTCAAGGTGAGAAAATAAACTGAAAGAAGCTTAGATTCTGCCCTAAGACACCTATTGACTGAGCAGATTAGTTTTCCTAATACTAGCTCCCTCTAATTAGTCCAACTACTATGTACAATGAACATATGCTCAAAAATATAATTAGAATAATCAAAATATATTTTAACTTTATGCCCTTAATAAAAGGAAAAATATTTCCTCTAAAATATAGTATGTGATTTCTTCCTAAATGATATATATTTGGTATTTTAATAAATATTATAATAGTCCAAAATGTCACTCTTTAGCAGTAATTATAATACTGATTAGTGAACCAACATATGTTAATAATTTTATAGATGTTCTTTATTACAACCTCCAGGTAAAGTATAAATGAAGGAGGCTCCTTGACAATGAATTTGGTAAGCAAAATGAGATGTGTTCTAAAAGTTAACTCTAGCCCAAATTCTATGGTGTTTTGTTTTGCTTTTGTCAGCCCAAACACTAAGGTATTTACCTCTTTATGAATACTATTCTATTTTAACTAGAGCCAGATATGATTCTGTGTGACATTAACCCAAATGTACCACCTCAGAAGAAGAGACATCCACCAGAACAAAAGGACTTGATAATACTGGTATTAAAAAGGCAAAAAAAATATCAAAACAAATCAAGCAACCAAAAGTTTCACCCAAATATTATTCTGTTTTCCTTGACAAAGGAAAACATCATCTACATAGAAAGTCCTCCAGTTAGGAAAGTTTGAAACAAGGTCTATAGAATTAACTTTCAAACAGCAAGCAACTTATGCTTTATTTCTGATATTTCGTGCAATACAACCTGGTTTGCCATTACTTTATAGGTCCTCTCTTCTTTCATAAGAAGCTTATGGTTTTGATTGAGCTGTTTCTTTTTATTTTTTTAATTTATTTTTAAACTTTTATATATTTGTCTTAAAATATAATAATAGAGGGTACCAAGTCCAAACAATTGTATGATCATTAAATATTAATAAAAATGATCAGACTTAAACACCAAATCCAAAGCCAACGACAACAAAATCGATCCAATCTACAACAAGCCAGATACTAGCAGCCCGGGGGTGGGGGGGTGGATATGGGGTGCATGCTGGGAATAGAGGTGAAGGGAGGTCAACTTCGGTGATGAAAATTCCCCTGATTCAATGTTAATATGTAACTAAAATATTACTGTGAAAGATATGTAATCCACTTTGATCAAAAATAAAAAAGAAAAAATATTTTAATTAAGAAATTCTTTAGAGGCTGGGAATTTCTCTGTATCCACACCTACCCAGTAGGGCTGACTGCTAAGAACTGTAAGTCTTGTCTTTTCTTTGTGTTTCTTTGTCCTCTGCTGACATCCGGACCTCGTGGGAGTGGGCCAACCAGCCCCCAAAAGACTTGTTCTCCCAGAGGCCCATCCTAGGGCGGAAACACCCAGGAATACCTCATTAGACTGAAAACCGGCTATAGTAAGTACTCTGCAAAGCAAGGTCCCCTGATTGTGATCTCAGGCTGGGAATTTCTCCGTATCCACGCCTGCCCAGTAGGGCTGACTGCTAAGAAATGTAAGTCTTGTCTTTTCTTTGTGTTTCTTTGTCCTCTGCTGGCATCCGGACCTTATGGGAGTGGGCTAATAATAGGCTGCAGAAGAGCACGCAGATCCGCTTTGCTACGCTACGCGGCCATGCGCTCTCTCTAAGGAAAGCACATAAATGCAACAAGAAGGGAAAAAAAAACATAATAAGGATTATGCTGGATCACAGAAACCCAGCATTTCTCTCTGGATTGTCTTCTCTGCTGTAAGCCTAGGCCCAAGATTTGATCCTCTCAGAGGCCTCATCCACGGAGGACTCCACTCACTTATACGCTAATCGACACCCATAAAGGCTAGAACCAGAGGTGTCTGGCTGCGCACATCATGAACCCAATGAATACCACAGCAACACGTAGAAAAACACACAATACTAGTGTGACAATGGGGAAACAACACAGGCCAGCATCAGACTTAGAGAACGAAGAAGACAATTCTGATGACCAGATAATGACCAATGAACTAATCAATCTCTCAGATAAGGACTTTAGAAAAACAATATGGAAGATGCTAAAGAACTCAAAGAAACCATGGACTGAGTTGAACAGAACACTAATAAGAACCAAGAAAATATGATGATGCAAATCGCAAAACTCCAAACTGAAATAACATGTAAACTAACAGACCTGAAAAACTCAGTAAATGAATTGCATGGTAAAATAAATGATCTCAACACAGGGTAGAAGAAGCTGAGAATAGAATTGGTGCTGTGGAAGATGAGATAAATAACAACTCCATACAGCGGGAGAGATTGGGAAAAAAAACTTAAAACAAACGAACAGACAATGGAAAAAATAGGCAAAGAATGGGAACAGATGAAAATAGAAGTCTATGATAAGATCAACAGAAACAACATAAGGATCATTGGAGTCCCAGAGACATAGGAAGAAAATTTCTAGGAAGAATCAACAGTCAAGAACATCAAGAGAAACTTCCAGAACTAAAGAATATATGTGATCAAATCTTGCATGCCCGAAGAGTACCAACCAAAATAAACCCCAGAAAAAATACCCCAAGACACATCCTAGTCACAATGACGAATCCCACAGATAGAGACACAATTCTGTGAACAGCAACATCAAAAAAGGATATTACATTCAAGGGAGCATCCTTGAGATTTACAGCAGACCTGTCACCAGAAACACTCAAGGCCAGAAAACAGTGGTGGGATATTGTGACAAGACTGAATGAAATGAATGCTTCACCTAGAATACTGTACCCAGCAAAACTCACTTTCCGGTTTGACGGAAAAATACATGGTTTCACAGACAAAAAACAGCTCAGCAACTTTACAGACTCAAACCCACGCTTAGGAGAAAAACTGAAAGACCTAATTTAAGACAAGACAAACCAAAAGACACACCAAATTTCGATATAAAGATGGCATCAAATCCTAGGACAATTCTTTCTCTCAATGTCAATGGACTAAATGCACCTGTTAAGAGACACAGAGTAGCTAAATGGATCAAAAAACTCAATCCAACGTTTTCCTGTCTACAAGAAACGCACCTGAATAGTCAGAACAAACATAGACTCAAAGTAAAAGACTGGAGGAAAATTATTCAAGCAAACAACACCCATAAAAAAGCTGGAGTGGCCATACTAATATCAGATAATGCAAACTTTATACTCAGGAAGGTTGTAAGGGACAAAGATGGACACTATATATTAATCAAGGGGTATGTAGAACAGGAAGAAATCACTCTTCTAAACATATATGCACCGAATGAGGGTCCAGCAAAATATTTAATACAATTGTTGA
>PVKC010013734.1:0-22729 GCA_004027635.1 Crocidura indochinensis | reverse complement strand
GAAGAAAAGAGAAAATACATTAAAAAGAAAAAGAGAAGAAGAAAGAAGGAAAAAAAGGCAGTGAGAAGAAAGGAGGAAAGGGCAAGGGAATGCTAGTTTGCTTGAATGTGTTCAATAAGTAGGGCCTGTAGAATGAGTCTGTAGGTCCCAGTTGCTGTTTCGATATTCTGGCTGGTCACGCGTTTCAAGTCCTAAAAGGAGGTATAACCTAGAGATAAAGTGTAAAAGAGTTTTCTCGGGACATTCTCGTAGTGCTAGTGGGTATGGTATCTTGTGTGACTAGACCCCGAGATGCCATCTTAGTTTGCCCGCACTTTGTATCCAAGAGCGCCTGTGGACAGAAAAGCTGAGAGGTTATTTTAAATATAGTAAGATTAAGGCATTAAACCATATTGTTATGGGATGCTTTCGTTGAGGTTAGTGATTTCCCATGGTATTCTTTACCTGTAATCCTGTATATGATCCCTCAGGGATTATTATGAGCCTTTGTAGAAGGCTGGTTACATACCTGTTCTCTCTATGCTTCAGTTTCTACTGTTGCTGGTTTCTTTGTGGTACAATGTGTAGTCAAGAGTTTGTGTTGCTCTTCTTTCATGTGTTTTGGGCACTGCTCCTCGGTGTATGTTGGCTGTTACAGTGTTTGGAGTTTCTACCCTGATAAATCCTGTTAATTAATTGTTGGGTATTTGTTATATCTAAGGTGTATGTTCTAGCTACTTCAGAATAGTGCTATCATTCTGTATTTATCCTTCGCCTTCTGACTTACTTCGTTTAACATAACATGTTCTAGGTCCATCCACGTTGCCGCAAAGTCCATGATTGTATCATTTCTGACTGCCATGTAGTATTCCATTGTGTATAGATACCACATTTTAATGATCCACTCATCTGTTGTTGGACATCGAGGTTGGTTCCAGGACTTGGCTATTATACTTAGTGCTGCGATAAATAGTGGGGTGCACACATACTTTGGGATGAATGTCCTTCCGACTTGAGGGTAGAGACCTAGGAGAGCAATTGCTGGGTCAAATGGCAGCTCAATTTTGAGTTCCTTGAACATTCTCCAGAATGCTCTCCATAGGTGTTGGACTGGGGGGCATTCCCACCAGCAGTGGATGAGAGTGTCTTTCATACCGCATCCCCGCCGACAGAGGTTGTTCGCATTATTTTTGAAGTGAGCCATTCTCACTGGTGTAAGGTGGTACCTCATTGTTGTTTTGATTTGGATTTCTCTTATGATAAATGAAGGTGAGCATGTTTTCATGTGTTTGTTGGCCATCTTTCAGTCTTCCTCCGAGAAGTGTCTATTCATTTCTTCTTCCCATTTATTTATGGCCTTGTTTGGTTTTGGGGGGGTCAGCTTTCTGAGTGTTTTGTATATTCTGGATATCAGCACTTTATCTGATATGTTGAGTGAAAAGATTTTTTCCCAGTCAGATAACGGTCTTCTTGTGTTAAGTAGGGTTTCTTTTGCCATGCAGAAGCTTTTTAGATTGATGTAATCCCATTTGTTTATGTTTGAAGCTAAGGTTCTTGCCATTGGTGCTCCGTCCTCGAAGACCTTTCTGATATATAAGTCTTCAAGTGTTCTACCTATTTTATTCTCTATAAACTTTATAGATTCGGGTCTAATTTCGAGGTCTTTGATCCATTTTGAGTTGATTTTTCTATAAGGAGTGAGGTATGGGTCAATTTTCAATTTCATACATGTGGTTTTCCAGTTGTACCAGCACCATTTGTTGAAAAGACTTTCTTTGTTCCATTTCAAGTTCTTGGCTCTTTCGTCAAATATTTGTTGACTGTATATCTGGGGGTTTATGTCTGGAAATTCTGTTCTAATCCACTGGTCTGAGGTTCTGTCCATGTACCAGTACCATGCTGTTTTGATCACTGTGGCTCTAGTTTTTATTATTTATTCCCTTCTGGTTGTGGTTGGATTTCTTTGCTGCTGTTGTTCTAATTCCTTGAGGTGATCCTTTAAACTGTTGGTTTTATCATTTTCCTGTTTCTTGATATAGGCCTGTATTGCTATGAGTTTCCCCCTAATTACTGTTTTTGCTATGTCCCACAGATTTTGACAGGTTGTCTCTTCATTATCATTTGTCTCAAGGAATCTTTTTATCTCTTCCTTGATTTGCTCTCTGATCCAGCAGTTGCTGAGCAGCATATTGTTTAATCTCCAGGAATTAGTTTTTCTCCATTGCTTCTTCTTGTAGTCAATGTTGACCTCTGTTGCATAGTGATCTGATAGGGAGCTTCTAATGATCCTTACATTTGTGATCTTATATAGGTTAGATTTGTATCCTAGGATATGGTCTATTCTGGAGAAGGTTCCATGTGGGCTTGAGAAGAATGTGTATTCTGTTATCTGGGGATGGAGGGTTCTATAAAAGTCTATTAGCCCTAGATCTTCTAATTTTTCATTTAGGGCTCTTATGTCTTTGCTGTTTTTTCTGTTTGGTGGATCTGTCCAGTGGTGATAGTGGAGTATTGAGATCTCCTGCAATTATCACATTTCCCTTCATGTGTTTCTCCAGGTTTGCAAGCAGTTGCCTCACATATTTTGCTGACTCTACATTAGGTGCATTTATGTTGACCAGGGTTAGTACTTCTTGATCTAGTGTTTCCCTGATCAGTAAGTAGTGTCCCTCTTTGTCCCTGGCCACATTTTTGAGGTTGAATGGAATTCGGTCTGATATGAGAATGGCTGTCCCTGCTCTTTTTTGTTTTCTATTAGCCTGAATAATTAATTTCCATCCTTTTATTCTAAGCCTGTGCTTGTCCTGTAGTTGTAGGTGTGTTTCTTGCAGGCAACAGAAGTCTGGTTTATGTTTTCTAATCCAGTTTTCTACTAAGTGTCTCTTAATGGGAGAATTTAGTCCGTTGACATTTAGGGAGATTATTGACAGAGAGGACTGTTGTGCAGTTGTGTTCTTTAGGGTGGTTGTTGTTACAATCGGGGGTTTGGATTGTGTAATACGTCTCTGAGTAGGTTGTCTAGGGTCGGTTTTGTTTGCGCAAATAATGTAAGTTCGTTTATGCTTGAGAATGTTTTTAGTCTGTCTTCCCAGATGAATGAGAGTTTTGCTGGATGTTGGACCCTAGGTTGGAAATTTCTTTCATTCAGGCGTTTAAATATGTCATTCCACTGTCTTCTTGCTTGAATTATTTCAAATGGGAGATCTGGTTTGATTCTTATGCCCCTTCCTTTGTATTTGAGGGTTTTTCTCTCTTACTACTTTAAGGAGATCATCTCTCTCTTTGTTTTTTGCCATTTGGACTACTATATGTCTTGGTGTTGGTTTATTAGGGTCTATTTTATTAGGGACTCTCTTCACCTCCTGTATTTGCACTGAATCATCTTTCCAGAGGGTGGGAAAGTTTTCTGTTATTATTTCCCTTACTACTTGCTCTTCCCCTTTCCCTATTTCCTCCCCTTCTGGTATACCTACAATTCTTAGGTTATTTCTTTTGTCTTTGTTCATTAGATACTGGACTTTTCTTTCCAGTGCTTTGCCTTTAATTTCCTTGCTGGTTTCTTGGTCGTTTTTTGTTTTCAGTTTCTGTTCAAGTTGTTCAATATGTTTCTCCATCTCTGCGATCCTGCTCATTTGGCTCGTTATGGTTTCTTTTAACTCGTTTACTTCCTTTTGTATGCTATCTTTCATATTCTTTGACAGTTCTTTAATTTGGCTGATTTGTTCCTTCATGGAGTTCTTGTGCTCGGTGGCTAGCGTCTCTTTCAATTCCTTTATAATGGCTTCCATTTCCTTTCTCATGACTGCTTTTATATTTTCTTCCATTGAATCTTTGCATTTTGGTGGGCTTGGAAATTTGCTAGGGTTTCTCTCTGTATCTTCAGAAGTTAGGTTCCTCTTTAGTTTACCCATATTTCTTTGCATTTATTGATGTGGTAGTGCCTTCCAATTTTAGCCCTCCTTTGTCACCTGTGTCTTGGGTGTCTTCTCTGGATTATGGCCCGCCCTTATGCCTTCCAGCACTTGGGACCAGCTGCAAACACTTCCTGCACCTCCACTCACACCTCCTCCCCCGAGCCTTCCAGCACTTGGAATCAGCTGCAAATAGGTCCCCTGCCTCCACTCACTCACCCCGCCTGGCCTGTGCACCTTCCAGCAGTTGGAACCGGCTGCAAACAGGCCCCCTGCCTCCACTCACTCACCCCACATGCCTGCGTGCCTTCCAGCAGTTGGGACCGGCTGCAAACAGGCCCCCTGTCTCCACTCACTCACCCCGCCTGGCCTGCACGCCTTCCAGCAGTTGGGACCGTCTGCAAACAGGCCCCCTGTCTCCACTCACACTTCCACCCCCGCGCCTTCCAACACTTGGAACCGGCTGCAAACAGGCCCCCTGCCTCCACTCACCTGGCCTGGTCCGCGCACCTTCCAGCAGTTGGAACCGGCTGCAAACAGATCCCGCACCTCCACTCACACTTCTACCCCCGTGCCTTCCAGCACTTGGAACCGGCTGCAAACAGGCCCCCTGCCTCCACTCACTCACTCCGCCTGGCCTGTGTGCCTTCCAGCAGTTGGGACCGGCTGCAAACAGATCCCGCACCTCCACTCACACTTCCACCCCTGCACCTTCCAGCACTTGGAACTGGCTGCAAACAGGCCCCCTGCCTCCACTCACCCGGCCTGGCCTGCGCACCTTCCAGCAGTTGGGACCGGCTGCAAACAGGCTCCCTATCTCCACTCGCTCACCCCGCCGGGCCTGCGCGCCTTCCAGCAGTTGGGACCGGCTGCAAACAGATCCCGCACCTCCACTCATACCACTTACTTTATATTAGTATAGATAATGCTTCTACAATTATTTATATATGTATTGTCAAGGAAATTTAATATTCATACTTTTCAATTATTACTTCAATTTTTCAATGGTCTGTAAGTTTTCTAATAAAAATTTTAAGAACAAATAATTGCAATGATGAACTGGAAGGTTGCATAATCTATGTGACATATATTCCTATCTGTGTTTTTAGTTTGTTCTTTTATGCCCCATTAGGGCTTTTTACGTTGTTTGGGGACCCTATTCTACCATGCTCAAGGATATCTGCCTCTTGCTCAGTGATGACTCCTGATAATCTCAGGGTACAAAATGAGATACCAGAGATTGAACTGGCATAAGTCATGTTCAAGACAAAGACACTACCCACTTTCTCTATTTGGCCCCTACTAGATCAATTTTTTAAAGCAACATATTGAGGTGAAATTAGCATGGTATACTGCTTTTCGGCTTAATAGATAATATTGATAAAAATTACATTAAAAAACAAACTTGGAGTGCATTGAAATTCATATAACTACTAGTTCTAAGAAATCTGCATTTATTAATATAATATGCCATATTGAATAGTAAATTCTCACTATTGAAACTTTTTGGGGGGCCACACCTGGTGACTCTCAGGGGTTACTCCTGGCTATGTGTTTAGAAATCTCTCCTGGCTTGGGGGACCACATGGGATGCCAAGGATTGAACTGTGATCTGTTCTAGGTCAGCCACATGCAAGAAAATCACCCTACCGCTGCTCCTTCACTCCAGCCTCACTATTGAAACTTTTAATAGAAATATTTTGATAGACTTTTAGAAATGTAATGATTCAGTATGGGCAAATATTTTGAGAAAAGTAGTCCTCCTCTGGTTCTGAAGGAATGATACAAATTAAAGCTTTCTAGGACACAATTTACAAACATATTTTTTAAATCATTGTTATTTTCAGTGACTTATAAAATAGCAGAGTCTGTATTGACATTTTAATATTTAATTAAAATTTTAAATTTATTGAATTAAAATGATGTCATAATGGAATAACAGGGATAAATATGGGATAAATAAGAATTCCCTTGGTAGTTCATTTCAGGAGAGCATAAAATCTGCCAAGGTTGTCACTTTGTCACCAACCCCTTTATGAACTCAAAAGACAGGAAGGGAATTTTTATTTTCAGATAATTTTTCAGAAACTAAGACCTTTTAAGATACTGAATAATATGGTTGCAGCTTGCAGAACAGGTGAATTTCAATTGGAACAAAAGACCCTAAGAAGAAAGAATATCACCAGAAGTCGTAAGACCTTTTCCCTTGGCGATATCTTGCAAAAATTTCTTAGATATATAAAAAGCCTCATTTCCTAGGCAGCTTGGAAAAAGTCCCTAAAATTTGCTTCCCAACATAAAAATAAGCAAAGTATACTTTATTTTGGAATTTACTTTCCCCCTGTCTATTGAATGTATGCCTTCTCTTTACTATCATGTCACCTGCTTTCCAACATGGGATATAAAATTACCTTTACTTAACAAAATTCTTGTCTCTAGCTCCTTCATATTTCCAAATAAAAGTACTTTTACTTTACTGTCTTATCCTGCATTCTTTTCTACATGAATAATCAACATTTCTGGGAAGCCTGGACAAAACTAAGGAATGATTTTTCTTTTATTCTGAAAACCATAACCACTTAATTTACCTTAAATATTTACTAGTAATAAATTAAGTAGATATTTGAACTATTTTTATAAAACTTGTCAGTTGACTTGAGTATGTGTATTTTGTTTATTTATTTGCTTTTGGGCCACATCTGGAAGTGCTCAGTCTTTACTCCTGGTTCTTTTCTCAGAAATTACTCCTGACAGGCTCAGGGTTCTGTATGGGATGCTAGGGAAAAATCTGGATCAGCCATGTGCAAGACAGATCCCCTACCTGCTGTGTAATCACTCCTACCCCATCAAATGGTGTTTTAACAAAAAGCCAAAAGGTTAAATCAAAATGATTAAAGACAGCAATATCAAGTCTGTCTTTGTAAAATTATTGAAACTAACATAAACAATATTCTCTAGGATCTTGATCTCACGGGAATCTATAGCAACACATTGAGGGAAAAATAGGAATAGACAAATGAGATTTTGTCAAATGAAAAAGTTCCTGTACTCAAAAGAAATTAGGTATAAAACAAAAACATCATCAATTGGAAGAAAATAATCATCTAATACATGGCATAAAGTTAATCTTCAAGAAACATAAAGCTCCATTAAATAAATTAAAAAAGAAAACAAATAAGCCCATTCAAAAAATAAGAGAACAATTGAGAGGTCCTCAAAGTATTCATAAAATGGCTAACAGGCACATGATGAAATGTTTATCTGAGTCAATTATCAAGGAAATGCAAATGAAAATGACAGTGAGATATCACCTTTTAGTAGCAAGTATTGGCTATATGCAAAATATAATAAACATAAGCATGTGATGAAAAAGAAACTCTCCTTTATTGCTAGTAGACTATTGAATGGTTCAATCTCAGAAAAGTTTTTTGGAGATTTATCAGAATATTACAAATAGAATGCTCATATAACCTAGCAAATTTCCTCCTGGGCATCTGTCCCAGTAATACAAAAACATTAAGATAAAAGGACATTATTGCAGCACCATTTACAATAGTCAAGATCTAGAAGCTCTACAGGTGCCCAACCACAGATGAATGGGCTAAGGAATAGCAACATGCACAATTAAAATGATGTCATGGAGGTCCCAGGCAACTTCAGTGAAGTGGGGAGGAGCTATGCCACAGTTTCAAGAAGGGAATCTCTAGATTTCTTTCTATTCACCTTTGCCACTTCGGGGAGTGTTTGGGAAAATCTCTAACTGTGAACCTTGCTCTGGAGAGAAAAGCAAAGTCATTCCTAGATTCTACCTTGTCTTTTGGGTGGCTCACCTTCCACCAAAGAAAAGAAGTTTAGGGAAAAAATAGCAGTGAAGTTAAAACAAATTGTATTTGAAGGTACTGAGGAAGGTTTTGGGGAGAAAGGATAAGAATGAGTAAATATGGGGCCGAAGTGATAGCACAGCAGTAAGGCATTTGCCTTGCAAATGGCCAACACAAGACAGACTGGGTTTGATTCCCTGGTGTCCCATATGATCCCCAGAGCCAGGAGCGATTTATGAATGCAAATCCAGGAATAACCCCTGAGTATCACCGTGGGTGTGGCCCAAAAACCAATGAGGGGGGGGAGGGAGAGTGGGAGAGAGAGAGAGAATAGTAATGGACTGAAGAGAGAGTTTGGGCTTTTCAAGAGGTGGGGAGAGCCCTGGCACACAATATGACATGAACTTATAAAGCTCAAAAAGGGATCTTGGACGAATTGTGCTGGGTACTATAACTAAGGCAACATAGGTACACAACTCTTGTTCCAAGCTGATCTTCATGGGGTTTTCGCAACCTACTCCTGAAAGGAGCTTTCCACATAGGCAACAGACCTGTTACTAATGTGTTTGACAGGGGGAAGAAATAAGGGTCTTTTCTGATATTTCTTTCCTGGCCTTTGTTCCTGCTGGGATTTCTCCGAGTAGGGGGTCCAGTGTGCTCTGAGCCTGCAGTGGTGCCAGGTGAAACTCCAATCAATGATGAAGAAACTTCCAACTCCCATCTCTTGATTTTATTATATCTCAACAATTCGTTGCCCTGTGGTTTCCTACCTTACTGCAACCTACCTGCTTCAGAATACCACTCTGCAGTGAAAGAAAATGAATCATTGCTATTTGCTTCTCTTTGAGGGAAATGGAGGCAGTCATGCTAAGTGAGTATGACCATAAAAGACATATATCAGAATATCTTGCTCATATGCGGAGTATAAATAAATGAATGAAAATAAATACTGAAAAATAATCAATAAAACTGGATGCTGGATACCCAAGAAAATAGTCTCTGAGATATGATTAATAAAACTGGATACTGAGGACACTTGGAGAGATGGTGAGGAGTAGGAACATTGAATAATGGTGAAAGAATCTCAACACACTGGAAGAACATTTTGTGTATGTACTCTACAGCTATAAAACAATGAGCTCTCTGCTATTGTAAACTAAGATACCTTAAAATTAAATTAAAATGCCATTTCAAATTATGGTATCTTCCTTATTGTCACCTGGTAGAATTTCTACAAAACAGTTACTATTTTTTCATAAATATTTGAGAAAACATATGTGAAGTTGAAAAGAAGTGTGAAAAATTTAAATACTCAGACACAAAATAAAACAAAACAATCTCTTCAAAATTTACAACATAAATGACCCACAAACTTCAGGGAGGGGATACTCTTATCTTTTCCTTCAGATTATGTGTTGCTTCAATTAACCAGAAATCTATTTTTATTTTCATATACAGTGTCTTAAAATATGTCTCAGGAGATCAACTGTAGAGGAAATTTGCAGCCCTTTCTTATACCTACCAGCCCCCATCCTATCCTTCCTGAAAATGTGATGTCTTGCCTTTTTTTTACATTAAAAAAACAATGAAACAATCTATTTTGATTGTGTTGTCAATATGAGTATCTAAAATATGGCTTCACCGTCGTTCATACTAAATGTTGTTAGATGAAAAAAAGTTTTCTCTATCTGCCACTTGGCCTCTAGATTATTGACCTCTGCAGCAACATTGAACCAGATCTTTTTGATTACAAAATTATTTGTTCAATTTGACTATGTTAGTGTAGAGTATTCTGAAATAAATGAAAAAATGCCTTTATATGTGTGCCATATTTTTAAGAGAAAAGAATATACAAAACAGAACTCACATTGAGGTCATAATGGAAAAAGGAAAGTATATATTAATATGCTTAGAAATTTATGTGTCAACTTGTCAGAATCTGATCATCAAACAAACAGTTTGACTAACACTATATAAATGAGTATTGAGCATAGTAGGCTGTGAACATATACCACTAAACATTCAGGAAAGTGCTCTCCACCATCCACCTTGTTCCTACACAAGGGTATTTATACTTAGTAGGTACTCAGAGTGTACTTCTAGCTTTGTTCACAAGGGTCACTGCTTGTGGTGCTCAATTGATCAAAAGAACTACTGGGGACCAAATCAGGCCACCCTCATCTTCAGCAAGAACATCATCCCTTTTACCATCTCTTTGTATGTCCTCCAATTGTCTTTTTACCAATTGGAAGTCTTCCAAAGTATATGCAGGTAAATATTAGAGAAAATGTATTAAAGATTGTTTATTAGAGTAGTTGTAAGGAAAAAGGTAACTATAGATTAAGAATAGTTCCATTGTGTATTATCTAATAGCAAGTATTGTTTCTCTAGAGACCTGTGGCTTTATAAGTTTGAAGATATTCCTTATACTCTTTGACATAGTTAAAAATATTAAGCTTTCAATCCCCCAGTTTCCCATATGGTCCCCCTGAGTCAGGAGTGAATTCTGAGTGCATAGCCAGGAGTAACCCCTGAGCGTCAATGGGTGTGACCCAAAAACAAAAGCAAAAGACCAAGTTGCACAAACAAAAAAGTGATCTTTCAAAATAGGGGGGTTGGAGAGATAGAATGGAGGTAGGGCATTTGCCTTGCATGCAGAAGGACAGTGGTTTGAATCTCAGCATCCCATATGGTCCCCAGAGCCTGCCAGGAGCGATTTCTGTGCACAGAGCCAGGAGTAACCCCTGAGCACTGCCGGGTGTGACCGAAAAAACCCAAGCAAACAAAAAATAAAGCAAGATCACTTTTCTTAGAAAAGCTTTGTCACAGTTCTTAAAACTACAAGTTTCAAGTCAGTTTCTGTGTCTTTCTTAATGTAGAAATCTGATCATTTTAATAAACTGAGGGGCATAAAGTTACAATATTTTTGAATATACAATTATAATAGTACCTATGTAAATGAGAAGTTTCTATATTATTTTTGTACTTTAAAATAGTTTACTATAGACATTGTTTTATAATAAAAGTAAAAGTACCACTTGAAAATATAGCTTGGATGCTGATAGTTTGAAGCCAGGACTACTTGGCTGCCTGAGTACTGCTGCCTTTAGATTGGGTGGCTTTCAGCAGCCTTTCAGCCTACACTACGCAAATCTCAGCCAAGTAATCCTAGTAGTAGTTCAAGCACAGCTGAATATTGGTTGTGAAGTGAGGGTACACAGATATGCATGCACACACACATACTTGTATACATGCTCACATACAAAGGATCAGAGAGATTAAAAGGTTGTGCACATACTTTGCATGCAGGATGTTCAATGTGATATTCTCTGAACACCACTGTGAGTAATCTCCCAGCATAAACTCAAGAATGATCCATACCCAAACCAAAGTGTATAGCTGGAACTGAACCCTTCATTTTGCAAATTGCACGATCAATTTTATATTTGTCTAACTTCATGTATAACAGATTAAGGATTCAAGCCCAGGCTTCTCCCTCTCTGTTCTTGCTTCAGTGACTGACTGCGTAACAAGGCTTTTTCACAATCTTCACAGGATTGATTGCTTTGACACGAATTCTGATGTTAGTTAAACCGTTAAAATCTGTAATCCAGTCCATACTTTCCTTTTCCTGAAGTCATATGGAATAAAATTACTTCACAGTTAGGTTTTATAGGTTTTATTTTGCTTACATATCTACACTTGGTAAACTTAAATATAAGTCAAACAGATGCAGGGAAGGCAAAGTTTTACTTAATCCCGCTGTGTCACAGTGGTTTAGGTTTTTGTTTGAAAAGATCAACCACTGAAAAGGAATGCTATGACTGCAATTGCTCCCAGCAGAGCCCTTCTTCAGCTGTTTGCTATACTCTTCAAAAAATACTTAGAACCAAACTTTAAAAAACAGTTAGAAATCTAAACAACTAAAGCCAGAGGATTTGCTTTTGCTGAGAAAGCTCTACTTTGTTTTCAATCAATTTTGCATGCCTTCTCTTCAGACAGTTGAGTTAAATTTTATGATGTGGTATAATTAAGGGTGAGTGCATAAACCATCCTTCATGTACAATTAGCAACGAAGAGGGCACTCCAAATGTCATTTTTTTTACTACCCACAGGACAACCTTTCCACTGAGAACTCTTCCTCCCCCAAGTCACATCAACAACAATCACCTATGCAGTACTTAGCTTTAAACTGCAAACCCTGGGAAGGTTCTAATTGAATACATTAAAAATCTTTATAATGCTAATCTCTGCAAAGCAAGGCATAATCTGGATCTTTGAATAAAGAGAATCCTTTAAAGGGGAAAGAATGGAGAAAATCAAAGTAAAGTAAATAAAGAATGCAAAACCAGATTCAAGCTCCCCTCCTTCCATCCCTTATTTCTGCATCATCTTTATTTAGGTAGATAATTTATTTCCTAACCCCAAAGCAAGTAGTTCTCTGCTAAACAAAAAAGTGGGCAAAATATCCTGGGTGTTGGTATTGAAGAAAAGGGGGACTTGAGTTTGAGGGTAGCAGGTCAACAGGAGTCTAAGAAGAATCCCCAAACCATCAACAGGTGTGCTGGTATCTGCCTTTTAGTTCTTTTAGGATGTTTGCTTTCCCTGGTGTTTTAGGGCCAGTTTGATGATCTCTAACCCAAACTCCACAACTTTGTTCCTGGATTCTCCAGGTATAGCTTTCTCATATCAATGTCTATGCTGCTAGAAGCATATGGGTTCAGAATGTCATGTTCAGAGTGTTAGCTTCTGACTCGGGATACGTTCCACAAAGAACACTAAGGAGGTGAACAATCATGCAAAATCATAGGAGTTTTATTCCAGCATCCTGGGGTTGACCATTTCTTCAGAAAATGGCACCCCTCCACTTAACAGGAAACACTTTTTTTTATAGTGAATTTGAGGACTTTCCACATACAAGGTTGACCTTTACATCAGGGGCTATAGCCTTATATGGATGTCCTATTTTTTGTAATATTTCCTGGTATTTGACCATGAGGCCAGTGCTTGTTCATGTAGCCAGCTCATGGAACAACAACTAAGTCAGATCTTGGAATATTGCACCATATCTATCTTTGTCCTGTAAAGCTCGGTAGTCCAGATGCTGCTCCAACACGGAGAAATGAAGAGAAAGTCACTCAGGCAAAAGTTCAAGTGGGTTCTTTATTCTGGCCTGCCAGGGTTCAATGCTCCTTCAGAACCGAACAGAGGTAAAGGACCATGTGGCTTTCTTTGTTCATCCTTATATACCATAGGAAGGAGAGAAGGAAGAGGGGGATAGGGATGACTCCCTTAGAAGGTTATAACATTCGTTAAGGTAATACGAGTTCCTTATAAGGGCATGACATCTGCTAAGGTGATATGAGTTCCTTATAAGGGCATGACATCTGCTAAGATAATACGAGTTCCTCTTTAGGACAAAAAGGGTTAGATACAAAAAGACAGGTATAAGTAGGGGGTGGTGTAACTAGTCGTTGACTTCCCTTTTCAGTCCCAGCCTTAATTTTTAAACCTGTCAGCACTATTATGAATCTAGATTACAGAAGTGAAAGAAGCAGTTAATTCTACATCAAACTTGGTTCTAAAACTAGATCTTAACATTCTTTTATAGCCTTTAATCAAAATGTAAAGGCATTAAGCTTCCTCTTTTTTTTTTTTTTCCAACTTCCTACTCCAGATCCGACTCTCACTCAGATTTTCCTGGATTCTGGGTCAAAAGCACAGCATAGAGTTTCTCTAGCAGTTAGTAAGACTGGAAAGAGAGGGAGGTATATAACCCCATAAAAATACTGATTTTTATCTTTCTTGGGACATGCAAATTATATTTAAGGAATATTTTCATGAAGTTGTAGGGGATCATTCTTGCCCTAGGAATGATGGTGGAACTCTGGCAAAATCTCCAGGCAAAGTTTTGAGTTATCTACCTGTATTTACCGGATTTTGCATTTTAACAGAACTTGAGACGTGCAAATATTCAATTTAACAAAAATAAAATCTAAAAATATAATGTAAGTATAGAAGGCCTGTTCTCTCATTAGATTAAATATGGCAAAATAATATGGTGTAATTAATTAGGCACTAATTTAGCCTAAAGACTTACAGTAGTCACTTGTTGGTTTATGACAGTTTGGGTTCAAATTACAGAATGAAACAAGACAATGTTCTCAATTTAAAGTTTTTGATTTATTTTTATTATTTTTGAGTGCATAGATCTTATCCTGATTCAGGCTTTTCATTTTATTTCTGTCCCAGAATTTACTCTTTTCAAGAATCATTCCTGCCACTGCCCAGGAGACCATAGTTCTATGATTTTATGAGGTCGGTGTGGAAAAATTTAATATATTTTTGCATTTATATATAATTTAAATTTTATAATATGTGATAATTACCTATAAATAAAATAATTCAATGTATGGCATATATTTACATGTATTTATTTTAAAATTTGAAACCATTGTTTCTGTAAAACAGAAAACCTGATGTTATTTATTTTTCATGATTGTAGCCACTTAGTGTTTTTATCCAACAACCTGAAAAAATAAATATGTGATGACTAAATACAGCAATTATAATCTTAATAAAATTTAAAAATAGGGGACTGGAGAGATAGCACAGTGGTAATGTTTGGCTTGCACGCGACCACTACAGGACCCAGGTTCAAATCCCAGCATCCCAGGAGTGGCTTTATTTATTTATTTTTGGTTTTGGGGCCATAACCGATGACGTTCAGGGGTTACTCCTGGCTATGCACTCAGAAATTGCTCTTGGCTTGGGGGACCATATGGGATGCAGGGGTATCTAACCACAGTACATCGTAGGCTAGCCCGGGCAAGGCAGATGCCTTACTGTTTGTGCCACCACTCCGGCCCCTCCGGGAGTGACTTTTGAGTGCAGAGCCATGTGTAACCTTGAATGCCATTGGGTATGACCCAACCGCACCCCCCCAATTTAAAAATAAATGAATATTTTAAGCACATGCAAGCTACAGTGTTTTTTTCACCAATACCACATTTCTATTTTGGTTTGTTACTGGTCACTTTTGCTATTGTGTGAAAATGAAAGTTGGAAAAATGTTTTCCCTATCATTGAATGGTCAACAAAATTATACTTAATTTTATATTAGTAAGGTATTTCCAAATGAACCCATGGTTAAACATCAAATAAATGTCTTCTCAATATGTATACTTATATACATTGTATTTATTAAATATATGTATTTAATTTGAACAAGGAACTCTCAGTCAACTGTGGATGAGAATATGATTTTGTTCAATCCCTATTGAAAACAGTATAGAGGTTAATTTAAAAAATAAAAACATGGTCTCTTGTTATGCCATTTTTGGTATCTATCTACAAAAAATAAAAAAAAATAATAACCCTCTATTTCAGAAATATATTTAGATATCTATGTTTCTTGAAATACTTAATATAATATGAAAATAGCATCAAAATCTAGTGATTGAGGAATGGAAGAAGATTTGTGGTATATATAGACAATATATGCACCTTAATAGAAAGTAAAATTGAGCTGTTTACTGCAACATGGAAGGAAATTAAGGATATTCTATTAAACAAGTAAGTCAGGGAAAGAGGACCATTTTTTCACTGATCTCATTAATCTGGGTAACAGAGAGAGTTAAAACAAAAGAATCAACGTTATGAAATAGCAACATACATTTGGCCTTGAATTGTATTTGATGTTTTTAAATAACAGTGAGTGAAGGGTGAAAATATGTCAACCAAAGTTGATAATAGGTATATGGTAAAAAGTCATAGGATGTTAGTGGTGGTGTACATTAACTTTATACATCAATACCATAAAATTTTATGCTAATAAAATATTATATAAACTAATAGCATATTTAAATAATAATTAAATATAAAATTACATAAAATAATATAACAATAAAATTTAAAAACTTGTGAGATTATGACATGCATAAAAGTTGTACCAATAATTTCACAGGTTTGGAAAAAAATTAAAATATTATAGTATGTTTATTTCTTTCTTTTTTTTTTTTTTTTTTGGTTTTTGGCCACACCCGATGACGCTCAGGGGTTACTCCTGGCTATTCGCTCAGAAGTCGCTCCTGGCAGGCACGGGGGACCAGTATGTTTATTTCAATATGTAGGATGATGTATAAAATGTGAATAAAACTCATTGCATTTAAAGATATACGTTCTAAGTCAGAATTAAAAATTTTAGTCTAACAGGCCAATTGTGAAGACAAAATTGAAGACTATTCAAAAAATGCAAAACATGCACTGAAAAGAGGAAATAAGTAGCAACATATATTGTTTGAATAGAAAATAAGATGGCATAATAAATCTAAATGTAAAACTAAATGAACTATCAAAGACATAAGAAACATGTTTTAAAATTGAAAACTATAGAAAAGTGTGTATTGATGATTTTTATATCAATGTAAATTTTAGATAAGATAACAAAAGCAAGTAGCTAGGTGAGAAGGGTCATTCACTACCCCCCAAAATCTCCCAAGAGCAATGAGTACTTGAGATTAATCTAAGTTCTTGGATATAATAAAACAAAAAATGAGATTTGAAGAATTTACCATTTTATTAGCATTAGCTACTAACAGTATTACTGCTAGGACAGTAATCATTTGGATAGAATAGCTGAAGTCTGATAAGAATTTTTACCTGTTACCATTGAACACCCAGGTCTTCACAAGATCCGACCCCACTCCCAGAAATGTTCAGAAGAAAAAAAGACCAGGAGTGTAATGTCAAAGAAGATTATTAACTACTCCAAGTCTTCCCCTGGCAACCATCCTATAATGGGACTCTAATCTAAATAGTAAACCATATATGGGCAGGTTGAGAACCTACTACAAAAGTCAACTTAGAACCAAAGGAGGTGCACATAAGTGTGTTGCCATTTTTGCACATGGTGTCAGTTATTATGTGTTCCCTGCATCTTTCCTCTTCTATATTTTAGTACTGGGTTGTATACTTGGACTCACTCATCTCTTGAAGATGCATGCACTATCTCTTGTATACTTTCGTCTCTCTTTTTCTCCCCTATTCCTTCTTCAGATTTCTAAACAAATCCTGTTTTTATTTCACTGCTTATCTCCTGAAGTTCCTTTCTGAGAGAAAGGCAATGGACCTGAAAGGTCTGAGTAAGGTCTAGGACTGGTTTTCCTTTCCTTCCAAGATCAATTCCTTACACTATCTAACTGGAGACCATGGCTCACAAGAAAAATGTGGTAGGAGTTAACTCCCAGGTCTGGCAGAATAACTAAATGTGAGATAGAATTTGGTGGGTATTAGTGGTGCTAGCAAACCTCAGGCTAGAAATTGGTAGAGACTCACTGCAGACTTGATCAGTTCTAGATTTCCCCATTAACTACCAGGGTGGGCAAGGTGAAGAGAAAGGAAGCAGTAAAGCTGCTTCTCAAGGTTGCTACTTCTCTCCTTATTACTTCACATCACCTGAGGACAACATGAACAGCTTCAATATGACAAAAAAAGAATCAGTTAAAAATGATAAATAGGGGCCGGCGCGGTGGCGCTAGAGGTAAGGTTTTTACTTTGCCAGCGCTAGTCTAGGATGGACCACGGTTCGAACCCGGCATCCCATATGGTCCCCAAAGCCAGGAGCGACTTCTGAGTGCATAGCTAGGAGTAATCCCTGAGCGGTACTGGCTGTGGCCAAAATAACCAAAAAAAAAAAAAAAAAAAAGATAAATAAATTAAATATAGCTTTATATTGAGAAAGATATTCATGACTAAATTTTTAAATTTCAACACTGTAGCCATCAATACAAGTAAAAAATGATCCTCAAACTAGATTTATATTACCTTGCTTTCAAAAAAATTAGTAAAAATATAATATAAATGCCAAAATATAATCTCAATAAATTTTAAAAGAGTAAAAATAATTAAATGCACAATATGTTTCCAAATAGCAGGTAAATTAGAAATAAATACAGAAACCTTCTGTGATAAAATAAAATGGAGAATATACTGGAGTTAAACAAGTCAGAAAGGAGAAAAATGTGTAATAAAATGTTCCATTATATTTAAGTATATCCAATTTTTATGCAATAAAATTGACGGAATCTGTCAGTTGGAGATTAAAGCAAAAGGAAACCTGTGTGTGTGTGTGTGTGTGTGTGTGTGCGTGTGTGTGTGTGTGTGTGTGTGTGTGTGTGTGTGTGACTGAATCTGGCTGGTGTCAGGACTTTCTCACCACTTGATTTCCAAATATTTCTCCTTGCAGTATTCAGGAAATTATGTTGTTCTGGGATAGAACCCACTCTCTTGCTTGCGGAACATCTGCTCAGGACATTGAGCTACCAGACATTGTGCAAATTCAATATTTTTAACATCTTTACTAACACTACATGTTATTATTATTTTAATTTTATGCACTCAAATAACATTTGATAGCATCTTATTGAAGTATTTAAAGTCCATTTCTCAATTATTAATGCTGCATTTAATTCTTAAGGGAATATTTTTAGAATGCTCAGGTTTTAAGTTTAGTGACATGCTTATTAAACGAAAAGATATAGTGGAAAATATACATGTGATAACATCTTTTTGTAAAAATATTTACTTGCAATAAGGTATAACTAAATTTAGCAATAGCCCAGTAAGACTCCAAAAATGGAACTATTTATACTAATATTTCTTTCAACTGTCTAATGGGTCTAATATGGAACAAGCTATTGTTTTATATACTTTACACTTAGGAATTCATTATATAATAGCAAAAAGACCCATAGTTTTATAAAATTCATTACAGAGAAATAAATGAGTCAGAGTACGAATGTTTAGGTATTTGTTCTCTAATTGTATAGGTTTTTGAACTTGTGAACATTTAAAATCCACTAAAGATTCAGAACATTAAAAGAGTCATGGAAACATAGAGATAAATTAGTAACACAGACAGTATTTTTTTCCTTAGTCAAAACTTGCAACTCCCATGGAGGCTATTCTATTTGACTTTATCTGAGGATTGATTGATTTTTTTCAAAGAGTAAATCATTTTATAAATGTGATGGCAGGTAATGATTTTCTGAAACACAAAATTGTATGACTTGAGAAATAAAACCTTTACAGAGAAATTATAAAAAATACACCTTAGAGTAAGAGATTTAAAATGTGAAAAATTATAAACTTTCACAAATTGTAAAATAAGCTTGAGTTTCATTTCTTTTATAATGTATCTGCATAGATTTAATCAGCATACTTTATATATATAGAAAATATGTTATGCACAACTCTACTTCATGAATAAAATATTACATAGTGATTAATAAAGTAACTATGCAATCTTTAAAATATATTGAAATTAATAAGTCTTAAGTTACTATGTACATTCAAACAAGTTTTCTCTCATAAATTATTATATTATAGACTGAGTTTTTCTGAATTTTATTTAACATAGATTCATTAAAATAATTCTCATAAATAATAACTATTATTTTAATCAAGCACTTAAACATGTAGACTCACAACTTAATTTCTAATTATAAGAACATTTGAATTTTATGTTACTCATATTAAGTAGCATTTTAAAATTATAAATGATATGTTTAAGTCAAAGAATGCATATTAAAATTAGCTAATATAATATTTTAATTAAGAAATATCAGTTTGGGGCTGGAGAAATAGCACAGCAGTGGGGCATGTGTATGCCTTGCAGGCAGCTGACCCAGGACCAACAGTGGTTAGAATCCCAGCATCCCATATGGTCCCCCATGCCAGCCAAGAGTGATTTCTGAGCAGAGAGCCAGGAGTAACCCTTGAGCACTGCCAGGTGTGGCCCTAAAACAAAACAAAAAAAGAAACAGCAATTTGATCATTGGCTTTTTGCTGTTGTTGTTATTTTTGAGCCACACCTAGTGATGCTCAGTGGTTACTACTGGCTATTTACTCAGAAATCAATCCTGGCTTGGGGAACTATATGCGATGCCAGAGGATAATATTGAGGCCCGTCCTAGGTTAGCAACATGCTTCACCACTGCTCCAGCCCAAGGCATTTATTAATAATGCCAACATAATTTAATATAAATACAATGAATACACTCAATGTATTAAGACCACTTACATATATATTACTCTCTTTGCTTTTTGAATATAACCATATATTAGGAAAAAATAAAGTATTTATCTTTTGTGTATCTTGTGTAGAGTTTCTAAATAAGCAAACAATATATTTATCCTAGTTATACTGAGAGTTATCATCCTTTGGCTATACCTCTCCCTCTAACTTGCAACGCTAAATAAAAAACTGTCTATATTTATCCACACAGTGTTAAATGCAAGATTTAGTCTTGTCTTATAGTCAAGTAGTATTCCATTTTGTATATACATACACACATATATACGTATATGCTTATACATATATATAGAAAAACAACAATTACTCAAGTTTTATCGTGCCATCATGTTGAGGTTAGGAAGGTAAGTACCATCTTGGCATTAATGAAGAAAAGGTAACAACTGGTGGTGGAATATCATAGCCTGTGACTCTGTTATGAATGACATTGTAATCATGATGCCTTCAATTTTAAAACTATTTTTAGAAATTCAATTATGACCAGGGAGATAGTAGAGTCAATGCAGCTCTTGCCTTGTCCCATTTCTGACCCCTGGCACTACATATGCTCCCATGAACACTGCCACAAATAAACCCAGGGAGTAGGTGAGTGTGGCCACGAACAGTTAGTTGAATTAGTTAACAAAAATCAATTAACCAATAAAATAGTCTTTCTTTTTTTTTTTTGGTTTTTGGGTCACACCCGGCAGTGCTCAGGGGTTACTCCTGGCTCCATGCTCAGAAATTGCTCCTGGCAGGCACGGGGGACCATATGGGGCACCGGGATTCGATCCGATGACCTTTTGTATGAAAGGCAAACACCTTACCTTTATGCTATCTCCCGGGCCCCATAGTCTTTCTTTTAAATTAAATAGCGGGTCATGGATTGAATTATATTTTCAATTAGAAAATACATAACTTTTGGGTAATATTGTACACAAGTATATTTCATCATTGATTCTTTAAAAACAGTCCTGTGAAATGACAATATCATTTTCCAATTTTACCTTTGAAAAACCCCGGGCACAAAAAAACTTTACATCTTGAAGAAGGTTATACATGTGTTAAATGGAAACTTGAATAAAATTTTGGCTCTTGGGTCCATGCTTCTAATACAATACTTGATTGGTATATTTATATATAATTTACTATTGAAAAACCTGTATCAATAAGTATTGATTCTGTCTCAAAATTAAAACTATATTTATGTAAATGAAAATAAAACAAGGTTATTTAATCCATTACATAATGAAGAAAAAAAGTAAATGATCCTATTATAAAGTTCTTTTTTTTTTTTTTTTTTGGTTTTTGGGTCACACCCGGCAGTGCTCAGGGATTACTCCTGGCTCCATGCTCAGAAATTGCTCCTGGCAGGCACGGGGGACCATATGGGGCACCGGGATTAGAACCGATGACCTTTTGCATGAAAGGTAAATGCCTTACCTCCATGTTATCTCCCGGGCCCCCCTATTATAAAGTTCTAATTTTTATAACAAGCAAATAGCAATTCAAAAGCAAAATCAAGAAAGGAATTTAATTTTTATGAACTGGAAACTTCACTGACTATGAAATCTAGGACTGTCTTCCAGTAGAATATTAGAGTGGTTTAACATGATCCTTATTTCACACTAAGTACATAGATTTTCAGTTAGATCAACCTTAGTTGACAATAATGACTATATGAAATTTTATACATAAAATAGATTTGTGGTGGCTGGACCACTAGCACAGCAGTAGGGTGGTTGCCTTGCATACAGATGATGCTGACTCATATGGATTTTGGTTCGATCCCTGGCATCCCATATGGTCCCCTGAGTCAGGAGCGATTTCTGAGCACATATCGAGGAGTAATCTTTGAGTGTCATTGGGTGTGGCCCCAAAACCATATATATATATATATGTTATAATATATATATTACCATATATAAAAACATATATATATTATAATATTATATATTTTCATATATAAAAACATTATATGGTTATATATATGTTATATATAAACATATATATATATATATATATATATGGTTTTGTAGATTTCTCCAAAAACTGGAAGTTAAACTCCCGTATGATCCAGGTATACCACTCCTAAGGATATATCCTAGGAACACAAAACTACAATACAAAAATCCCTTCCTCACACCTATATTCATTGCAGCATTGTTTATAATAACCAAGCTCTGGAAACAGCCTAGATGTCCCCCAATAGATGAATGGTTAAAGAAACTATGTACATATACACAATGGAATATTATGCAGCCATCAGAAGAGATGAAATCATGAAATTTTCCTATACATGGACATATATGAAATCTATTATACTGAGTGAAATGTCAAAAGGAGAGAGATAACCACAGAATGATCTCACTCATCTATTGGTTTTGAGAAAAATGAGAAACATTTGTTTAATGATTCTCAGAGACAAAATAGAGGTGGACTGGATGGTCCAGCTCCCGACATAAAGCTCACCACAGGGATCATTTAGTACAGTCACAGAAATACACTGAGAACTATCATAACAAAATGTGACTGAATGAGGGAAGTACAAAGCCTGCCTAGAGTACAGGCTGGTGTGGGGTGGGGAGGAAGGACAATTGGGATATTGGTCATGGGAATGTTGTACTGGTGAAGATTTATATATATTAAAAAATAAAAAAAGAAAAGATATGGCCTCCCAATTCTTACCACAGGCAGTGTTCTTTACACTGACTCTATAGAAAGAGGAGATACAGTAAATGCACTCCATATACATCTCTACCCGGGCCCTTTGCTTGGTTTGTTTTGTGAATGGGGGGACAATATATATATATATATATATATATATATGACAATATATATATATATACATTTATATACATATATATTACTTGTGTACATGAGAAAAATGAGTCATCATTGCTGATTGATTATCAATTAGTAAGCTTTTATGAAGGTATACTATA
>PVKC010013733.1:0-22729 GCA_004027635.1 Crocidura indochinensis | reverse complement strand
TGTATGGAGTACAGGTGGGGGTGGGTTGGGAGGGAGGGAGTTTTGGGGCACTGGTGGCGGGAAAGTTGCATTAGTGAAGGGGGTGCTTAAAAAAGAAGTTAAAGAAAAAAATCAAAAAAAAAAGAAAAGGAAAAAAAATAAGGCCTCCCAATTCTTATCACAGGCTGTGTTCTTTACACTGACTGTATAGAAAGAGGAGGTACAGTAAATGCACCCCATATACACCTCAACCCAGACCCTTCCGGGTCTGTATTGTGAATCTGGGGACAAAAAAAAAAAGAAAGTTAATGCCTGAAATAACTATTATGAACAATTTGGCAAATCACTATGTTATAATAAAAAGGTTTTTAAAAAGTAAAATATTAAAAAACTTCAAGCTATAAAAAAAGTCTACTTATATTCTGGAAATAATTTATCAGTGTTTTTAAACCATTTGAAAGGAAAAATATTTCTTTTTTTTTTTTTTTTTTGGTTTTTGGGCCACACCCAATGACGCTCAGGGGTTACTCCTTTCTATTCACTCAGAAGTCGCTCCTGGCAGGCACGGGGGACCATATGGGGAACCGGGGGATTGAACCGCGGTCCGTCCTAGGTTAGCGCAGGCACCTTACCTCCAGCGCCACCGCCCGACCCCAATACTTTCTTTTTTTAGGAAAATATTTCTAATTTGCTCTCCAAAGTACTGCTGGAGGAAACCTTTAAGCCTGATTTTAAACCTGGTGTCCCTCAACTATTGCCAGAGTAACCCAGACATTCCATGGCACTAAAGAGTCTAAGCAACACTAAAATCTATAACCTGGATTTTATATATATATTTTTCCCTAAAATTTAACTTATAAACGAGTTGCATACTCCCTTTGTCTTATCAAAATTTTATGCTTATTTTTTGTTCTTTATGGAGTCCATTGATTTACCACACATTTTTAATTTAATTATTTTTCACTGAAATCTAAAATTATGGCTGCAACAATGTTTGTACTTTTCTAAAACTTAGATGAAAATGTTGGCAGACAAAAAATGAGAAAAGGAGCATCTTGGATTTTTCCAAGTACATGGGCAAGAAATTCAGGTGATGTTTCAGGGAAGTCATGGTGTCTACTATAACATTATCTAGTTCTTTTTTATTTTTTGGACTTTTTATTATGACCAATATGAATTACAAATCTTACTCAGATATATTTAATATACTAAGTGACAGTGAATTTGGGCCTTTCTCACCACCAGTGTCCTCCCTCCACCCTTATTTCCATCATGCATCCCATGCCTCCCCACTTTGCTCCCTGGATTGCTAGCATAGTAGGTCTCTTTTGTATGTCCCTCTTGATGTAGATTGGGTATCTTAATGCTGTGGTTGATGACTTTGTGTTTGGTGTTTGGGTCTGATAATTTTTTATTTCCACTCAATGTTCATACGAATGTTTGCTCCTGGTACCATCCACGTTTTTTCTTCTCCCTTGATTTATGAGTTAAAACAAGATGAATCAAGCCCTGTGATTCTGTTGGACAAAAGGAAAAATAAAGATGCTCGGCGGGGTCTGTCTAGGAGCTATCATAATCAATTTAAAAGGAGAAAAGAGGAAAAGAGAAAAAGAAAACAATTAGGCACTGACAAGAAACATGACAGCAAAAATAAACATTAGCTAAAGGACTACAATGTGAGAGAGGAAAAAAAGAATAAAAGATATGGAGAGGAAGAAGGGTGCGGTATGGTTTTGTGTGTGTCTCTTTATTTTTTGCATAAGCACAGAGATTATTGGGGAAATTAAGAAGGGAATTTACTTGGCCTAAAGGATACTGGGTTACTCCACTAAGTATATTGTCATGGGACAGACTCATGCTCTGGACAGGCTCATTGACAAGCCCCAAGGTCCTTTTCTGATGCCAGGAAACATTCTCCTCAATTGTGGCTGACAAAATCAGTCTTCTGTAATTGGAAATCTTAGTATTTGCACAGCTTATATGATGAAGTTTAAATTTGAGTCTTACTTTATGGTTCTAGGAGTTCTCCGTCATGGTTGATGTAGTCAGTAATCTTGTTTTTTGCACATCCTGGTATGAAGCCTAGTGTATAGACTTTCCTTATGGCCCCAGAAGTTATGGTCAGTTGTGGTTGTCAAAGTGAGACCTCTAGAATTAGAGATCTTTGTTTTTGTATAAATTCTAGGCCGAAACCTAAGCTAGGATCTTTCTTATTAGTCCCAGAATACTTTCTACTCAACTGTGGTTGTTAAAGTCAGACTTCTGTAATTAGTGATCTTGGCTTTTGCATTTATCTAGTTCTTAACAGCATCTCTTAATAAGTGAGAGACCCATAAGACCAGTAAAAGTTAAAGTGGGTCACACCACCATAAATGAGAATGGGACAGGGCATATAGTTAGCGCTACTCTGTTCACAGAATGGCATGAAGGCCACCTGGCCTCTTCTCTAGCAGTAGAATTACTTGGTCACCCATCCCCATGGATCAGACACACCTTTTTGCATACATCATGTGTTTATTTTCATAATAAAATACCAAACCTAAAAAATGTTGTTCTATCATCTATAACTGTCTATAGAAAATATGGAACTCGTGTTTTTTTCTGTCTAAATGTATTATATTTCTAGACCCAAACTAGAATTCCTTATTAGTTGACTCCAGGTTTATATATTTCTTGTTTCTATTCTAATGCTTATTTGAGTTTTGAGTCTATATCTAGCCAGCTCTGCTATCAATGAGTTTTTCAGGCAGTGCTGAAGGACCATATAGAAAAAAATCTAATAATCCCCTAACCATACATTCATTTTTCCTATAGATTCTATTTTAAGTTTCGATTTATTTAGTTTTGGGCAAACAGTCACATCCAATACTAGCTCAGAAAATAGAGGGACACTTTCAGAATGCACAGCTTTTGCTCATAATATTCACCTATCTCATTCACCTTCATTATATATTGATTTTCAATTTGGCTGCCAGATGTAGTAGTGCCTGGAAACACTTACCAGCTTTTTGCAAAAGAAGTTGTTTCTGATCATGCCTTGGGGATCATGTGATTCTGGGGATGAACCTTATCCTCTTGGATGAGATAGGCCATATTATTATTGTTGTTGTTGTTGCTATTATTATTACCATTGATATTATTATGATTATTATTTTTTGTTTCTTTGTGGGCCACATCCGGTGATGCTCAGGAGTTACTCCTGGCTATGGACTCAGAAATTGCACCTGACTTGGGAGAGCATATGGGATGCTGGGGATTGAATCCAGGTCCATCCTGGGTCAGCTGTATGCAAAGCAAACACCCTACTGCTGCATTATTGCTCTGGCCCCTGATGTTATTATTTTTATTAATAATTGTTTTTGTTTGGGGGCCACATCCAGAAGTACTGAGGATTTACTCTTGTCTCTGTGATCAGAATTTATGCCTGGCAGACTCAGGGGATCATTATGAATGCTAGGGATTGAACCTAAGTCAGCCATGTGCGAGGCCTGTGCTCACCACTGTGCTCTGGCCTTAAACCACATTTTTATAGGATCTGACCTTGTCTTGTTCATCTTCTTTAGTCTCGCTATTGCACAAAACTCTTCATAAAGACTTTATTATGTGTGGTTAAAAATGAAATTGTTTATATGGAGCTTACTTTGCACTGAGCAAATAATTTCTTTTCTATTTATATTCTGTTTGATATAGTTCATATTTTCTATAGTTTATTTTATATTTTCTATAATTTATTTTCTATTTATCTCAAAGGATTATTTATTTGAAGGGCTTTGTGATATGAAGGGTATTGTGTTCCACTTTGGCATTATTCAAGTTTTATTCCTAATTTTGTGTTCATGGGTCACTCCTGGCAGTTCTCAGGGGACCATACATGTATTCAGGGAACACATCATAGTCATTAGAGTCCAGGCAATTGACTTAACAGCTGCAGACTATCTCTCCTAGTCCCATCATTTTTTAAAGTAATTTTAATTTATCTTTTGAATGAACCTCAAAATAAATTAAGAAATTTTAGGGGCTGAAGCAATGAAGCAGTGGTAGGGCATTTACCTTTCATGTGGCTGACCCAGGACAGATCCTCCAGTATTCCATATGGTCTTCAGCTAGCCAGGAACAATTTCTGAGCTCATAGCCAGGAGCAACCCCTGAGCATCACCAGGTGTGCCCCCCAAAAAAGAAATTTTAGAGATCCTACACTCTGTGTGTGTGTATATATATATATATATTTTGTATATATATGTATATACATATATGTATATATATATGTCCAATTGTCAAATATGATGAACAGAAAATATGAGAAAAAAATTTAACTGAATTTCCAACTCTAGCAACTTAAAATTTAAAATGTCCACAAAGGACTGGAGCAATGGTTGCTTGCTGCAGTCAACCTAGATTTGAGTGCAGTCACTTGATACTCCGTATGGTCTGCTGAGCATCCCCTGAAGTGATCCCTGGGTGCAGTGTCCTATAAACCACCAGGTATGACCCCCAAAATGCACACAATTCATAAAGTAAGTAAAACTGAAAAGAGAAAGTATAGAATAAAAAAAACAGAAGAAATTATGGTATTTTAAAATAATTTATAGTTAATGACTCTGGAGAGATAGCATAGTAAGTAGGGCATTTGTCTTGCATGCAACCCACTGGAGTCCAATCAGCAACATCCCTGATGAGTGCTCCAAAAAACTGACAGGAATTATTACTAAAAAACATACCCAGAAGCAACCACTGAGCATCATCATATGTGGCCAAATACTCCAAAAAAAGAGATAGTTTATCAGTATTCATATTAAAATATTTTTTATTTGAAATGCATAGTAGTGTCCAAAAAGATAGTACAGCGTGTAGTGGACTTGTCTTTCATGTATCATACCCGTGTTTGATCCCCTGTGTTCAGTGTTGTCCCATGTCCCTTCAGGAGTAATTCCTGGACACAGAGTCAGAAGGGATCTCTGAGGACAGAGCCAGGAGAGATTCCTGAACACAGAAACAGGATTTAATCCTCAGAATGGCTTGGTGTGCCCAAAAGAAACAATAACAAAAAAAATGAGTACATATCTATGATAATAATTTAAGCACAAAATTATAATGCTATTATATTTTGATATATGATCTATTAGTAATATGAATAGTTGTGAAATAACCCTACACTGGAGAATAAAAACCTTAAATTTACCTAATAGCCAAGATTTGTTTAGGATGAATTAAAATAAATCAAAGATCTAATCAGGTCCAGAGATATAGCACAGCTGTAGGGAGTTTGCCTTGTATGTGGCAAACCCAGGAGATGGTGGTTTGATTCCTGGCATCCCACATGGTCCCCTGAACCTGCCAGGAGCAATTTCTGAGTGCACAGCCATGAGTAATATCTGAATGCTGCTGGGACTGACCCCCCAAAAAACAAAAAAAGGTCTAATCATTTAAAAATTATTGTTAATGGTGAATATGGTGAACTTATTCATTCATTTAACTTTTCAGAATCTTTTCTTAAAACTAAAAATGAGGTATTTAAATTATTTCCTGGGGTAGAATTAATTTAATCAAATCCTTTTTTAAAATTAAGAAACATTATAAAACACATAAATAATCTTGTGAGACCATTTCATAATTATATTAAGTTAATATAAAAGATAGAAATGAATGTAAGGTTATACATATTTTCACAAAACTGATCAAATTTATAGATTTTTAACAAGATTACTCTAATAAAAGCAATTCCACTAGTCTGTTCTGTTGATTCCTTTGACCTAGCAAATTTCTGCACTGTCAAAGTAAAGGTTAAGTCCTAAATGCGGTTCATTAGAGTGAGGAGAAATTTTACAAATAGGATAATGACAATGATACAGATTATTATGTAAAAGTGAATAAAGTTTAAAAGCATCACAGTAAAATCTGGGTAATATTCGAATGTAAAGCCAGTAGTAAGACACATGAAAATACTGCCAAATGTTGCTCCACACAAAATAAAAAAAATCTATATGGAAAACAAAATACATAAAATAAGAGTATATTCCAAGAATGATAGTAGGACAAAATTAGAGAACATAGAGGGAGGCAGAAATAAAAAGGAAAGAAGAGAAAAATAAAAGAAAGGAAAAGAAAGGAAGGAAAATTGTGAAAGAGAAGGAAAAAGGAAAGGAAAGTTATGAAAAGAAGAGGAAATAAGAACTAAAAGAAAATAAATTAAAAAAGAAGCAAAACAAAGAGAAGAAGTAAAAACCATAGGTGTCATATATTTTCCTTAATTTTGTCATCTCAGTTTAAATGTTAAATTCTTCTTTTAAAATACAAGTAGGACATTTAGATTTCCTCATTAAATTCCTCTAATGACGTCCAAGTTTGTTCAGAGTAAAAACAATTATATTATAATGATATGTCTTACATTTTTAGGACAAATTAGACCTTTCTTTTACTTTTATTTTGTATTATTTATTATATTATATTATTTTGTTTTGTTTTGTTTTTATACTTTTACTCTTCCTTCTCACTTTGGTGTAGGCATGAATTTCCTTGAATCTTTTTTTCACTTTATATATATATTTTTAATATCTTTGTTTAAGAACCAGGGTTACAAATATGATCATAGTTGGATTTCAGTCAAAAAAAGTACATCCTATTCATCAGTGATACTTTCCTGCCAGCAATGCCCCCCCATCTTCTCTTTCCTTCCCCTGCCCCTGCATTCTTTGAAACTGGCATTCTACTTCTATCTTACTACCATTGTCATGGTAGTTGTATTGTAATGGTATTTTAATTATTTCTCTAACTGCACTCTATGGTAAGTTTCATATCATGGCTGGTCTTAGTGCCCCTCATCTCTATAGTCTCTGGATATCACTGTCATACTCTCTTTTATTTAGATATAGTGAATCTACTCTGTATCTATCTCTCTTTTTCTCTCTGACTCATTTCAATCAGCATAATAGTTTCCATGTACATCTATATCTAGAAAAATGTCATCCTTCATTTTTCCTGAAAGCTGCGTAATATTCCATTGTGTATATGTACCACAGTTTCTTTAGCCATTCATCTGTTTTCAGGTGTCTGGGTTGTTTTCAGATTCTGGATGCTGTACAAAGAGGTGCAATAAACATAGGCATGTGGAGGGCATTTCGTAGTGTGCTTTTGTGTTCCTAGAGTATATTCCTGGGTGTGGTATTGCTTAATTATATGGAAAATCAATTTTGATGATTTTTTTGAGAAATCTCTATATTCAGAAAGGCTAGACTAGATGGCATTTCCACTTGCAGTGAGTGAGAGTTCCTTTCTCCCTATATCACCACTAGCATTGATTGTTCTTGTTCTCTGTGATGAGTGCTATTCTCTGTGGTGTCAGATGATACCCTATTGTTGTTTTGTTTTGCATCTGCCTGATAATGAAAGATATGGAACAGTTTTCATGTGCCTTTTAGAAATCTGTATTTATTTTTTGAGGAAGTGTTTGCTCATTTTTCTCCCCATTTTTTGATGGAGTGCTTCTTAACATTTTCAATAAACATGTTACATTTCTCAAACTTCCTCTGATTCCTTCTACTTTCTCTTTGTGCTATTTTATCCCCAAGCAGTCATGTGTATAACTATCTCACATTCCTCAATTCTGCACTCAACTATATCCTTTTTAAGCACTTTATGAACCAACTCTTCTATTAAACAGACATTTTCTCTCTTTAATGTTTCTCTTCATATTAAAATATAACCAGTATCAAGATTCCCAAAAGAGAATTATTATTGTATTGTTAATAAATAATAATGACATAGATATTCTGTATGTCAAATAAATGTTTAACTCTATGTAGCAAATTTTTAAGTTTGAAATGCAAAAGAATATGATGAATTGCATTTATATTCAAAAGAATATAAAACATGCAAGCATTAGTGGAAATAACTACGTAAACAAGTCAACTTTATAAATCAGAAAGTACTAAGTGTTGTAAACTGTCATGTATCAGGATGAAACACAGGGATGACTATTCTAAAATAGGTTGAAATCATGAAAGGCAAGAAAGATATAAAGAAATTATAGAAGACCATGAAAGTATTGTTTAAAGTGAATCAATGAAAGGTAGGCACTTATGAAAAATCAAGTGGTCAATTGTGCCTAATGTCTCAGAATAGTTAGTACCAAGGAAATGCTAAAAGAGCAAATATCGAGAAACAGCCATGATGGAAAATCTTGTATGATTTATGATTAAAAGTATGCCATTATAGCCTAGTACCCCAAAATATAGTAAAATTATTTGCAAGGGTTTTATACAAGTATTTAAAGCATATATTTTTATTTTTATTTAGTCAAAAAAGAATGGTCTATTGAATAACTAAAAATAAGCTGAATAATATTTGAAATTTTGTATCCAGAGCATGATATATGGAAATCAGCGAAGTGGTTCCATGGCTCACTGATATATGATGAAATGAGCTTGAAAAAGCCAACCGGATATTAGGATGTAATAATAGATTTCTTGTTATAGAAAATATACACTCATAATGAATTGATATCAGTAAAATCATCATACTTTTTAAATAAATAAAATTATTAAAAATTTCAAGGTATTTTAAGACAATAGTATAAAATATGAAACTAATATGACATTATGTAATGTATTTTGTAGGAATAGCTCTATTTTAATTAATATTGTTTACTACAAGATATCTAATAAATATTGCATAAAAGGAAAGTCAAAGTTAGTTATTTATTATTCTCAGCAATGCACTTTTATTTTTTACTCTATGTTTATAATTTGGGAAAATGAAGATTTAAAAAAATAAATAAAAACATTTAAAAGACAAGAAGTATATTACAGATAATTATAATTGAATAATTTGATTAACTTCTAGGTTAACCCTTAGTAAAATATTTGTCTAATATTTCTTAGCTATTATAGTTGTGTTATATGTCAAATGAAAAACCAGCCATTTAATTATATTCCTTAGTGTTTTAAGAATATCAACAGCTTTGTGAATATAATGGTTTGTCTTGTAAAAATTTTTTTGTAAAGGAGCAATTTTGACTTTAAAATGTATATGAATACTGTTTTTGAAAGCATGTTTCTAATTCCTACAAGGTTTAGTTTTATCAATATAAAATTTGCATAATTTTTTAGTAAATTTGTTGAATTATGTTATTATTTTTTAGCTAATATAACTTATTATTCAATGAAAGAGATATATAGATCTAATGGACTGTTTAACTTTATGGCTTTAGGTTAATAATGTGTCATTATTCTACAAAGCCTTTGACCTAGATGAACCTCATCAACAACAACAAAAAAAATGCACCTCACTAGCAATACTACCCTTAAGATAGCTTCATTCTTCTGGGAAGCTAGATCCATAAAATTAAAGTCGAATGTTCTGCCTATACAATTTCTAGTAAGTACTGAATGACTAAGACAGAAAACAGTCATCTTTAGATAAACTGAATGCTATTTAAAAGCATACTGTATTATAAGAAAAAAGGAAATAAAATGTCCAAAGGTGTCTTCTTTATAACAGGGAGTATCTTAAATTTAGAGTTCTTGATTGATGAAAAATTAACTCTGAAATATGTAGTGGAAGATTGCCATGAATGACAGGTTCCCCCAATTATTGAAGAATGGTAAAAAAGACAAACTCACCAATACCACGGGACATATTGTGGTGGGTGGTAAAATATGGTCTTTCAATGGTCCACAGTCACATTCAGGCTTTAGATGAGATGCACACTTGTTATGAAGCTAGGAAAGGAGAAAAATGATATCAAAATTTCTATGACAACAGAAAACATGGAGAGATTATCTATCAATTGACATATAGCAAATATATTAATAGCACAAGAAAAGAATCCCAAAGAATAAATGAAAATGTCATAAAAAGAATCACTTTATATTTGCCCTCACATATTTACCTAAAAACACCACTTAGCAGTTCCAGTGATCCAGCCTATATATTTTCTTCTTATTAAAAATGTTTACATTACAAATGTTCTACATGTTTTATACTAGAAAAGCCTTTTCTTTCAAAAACTCAAATTGCATATTATTTACAGTTCCTTGCTTATATATTAACATAATCTTGAAATCAGTGTGTACTGTGGATGTCTTTTTTTTTGACCTTCCTGTTTTCTCAAAGTCATTCCAAAGTGCACAGCTCAGTATGGGGCATAATTGATCCCATCATTAGTTTTAACTTTGTAATTCAATATGTAAATGCAACCAGAGGTTCATCTCAGTAGGAGCAGGATATAAATATATGATGATTATGATGATAAAAATGTATCTTTATATTGTATTTATCAGCCCTACTGTATGTTAATATATAATCATGATGTGGTATTTAGTTTGCAACATGTAGGAAATAAGATTAATATACTTTTTTAATGTAACGTTTGAAAATTTAAATGTAGGTGTTATATCATAGTACACTTAATGGAAGTGTTATAAAATTGAGGCAGTAGTTCTTAATGAACTCGTATAGATTTTTCTGAAACTGCATCTTACATTCCAAATTATTCTCACAGACAATATTCATAATTTAGAAAAATAACATTTTTAAAATGACATTTCATTTATAAACATAGAAGATTCATTTTATAATTCTGAACCAATATTTATCTCATTTGAATAATGTCTTTATTGATTTCCATAGCAAACTTACTTTTGTGGGCAATTCTTGGTATTGCAACAAATGAGTCTTAAGCATTTATTTATTCTATAGGCAATAAAACTTTATTAAAGGGTTATTTCTGTTTTGTCATGATAATAGTTTCCTTAGAGTTAAAGCTATTTATATAGTAATAAATTCCCATTAAGTCACATTACATCAAGTAAAGGTACTTCTATATATGAATTCAAATTAGCAGTTATATTTCTCAGTCACATGAAACAACCTTTATTAAAAATCATTATTTTTTATATTACAATAGTTCTTTGTCGGGGCCGGGCGGTGGCGCTGGAGCTAAGGTGCCTGCGCTAACCTAGGACGGACCACTGTTTGATCCCCCGGTTCCCCATATGGTCCCCCGTGCCTGCCAGGAGCGACTTCTGAGTGAATAGCCAGGAGTAACCCCTGAGCGTCACCGGGTGTGGCCCAAAAACAAAAAACAAAAAACAAAAAACAAAAAAAAAAAGAAAAATAGTTCTTTGTCAAGAGGCAAAATGTGGTGACAATAGTTAAATCTATTTATATTGTTGTATGAGGTAAGTAGATATCTATATGGCAAATAAAAACACAATTTTTCCCAAAATAAATTACAGTTTGCCTTAAGCATACCATTAACTGATTGAACTTAATTAACTTTCTTAAAATAAATCATGTCTCTGGAACATTTTTGAAGTTGGGAGAGTTTCCAAGAACTACTACAGCTCTCCTGGAGTCAAAGATCTGTGAGTTCAGATCGCTGGACAACATGGTGTTACTTAGGCACTGGAATGCTGGAATACCAAAACTGTGTTCAGGATTCTCAAGAACAATCAATACTCAATGGTACTGAGATGACAGAAGGTGTTGAGGGTGGACTCATCTCACCACGAAGTTGTTTGTGGAATATCAGATAGAAAAAGACATGGAGATAGAAACGTGGTAGTAATACCATGGCCTATATATGTTTTTTGTTTTGTTTTGTTTTGTTTTGTTTTTGGAATGCTCACTGGATATTTCATCTGACGATTCTTTATGTACAGTTATTCTATGCCACCTTCATCCCCCCCCCGCCCCCGCCTCTCAAACCAATAATGAAAGCCTCTGGATGGACTCCACCCATTCCCGGAGTATATGACCCCTCTCTCTTTTTTTATTTACTTATTTTTATTTATCCTTTTTTTCTTTATCTTCTATTTTTTTTCTTCTTTCTCAAACAAATCCACATAACTTATACTGACTAGTCCCCCTTCCCAATCAGGGGGGGGGGGAGGCAGTAACCAAGACCAAACAGGTGTAAGACCACAAGTAGCAAATTAGACGCAGAGGAGACCACTTGCTTTAGCAACCCCGGGGTGGGGGGGTGGTAGGGGAGAGGATATGGGAACTAGGATGGGAACTGAGGTGGACAGAGGACTTTTTGGTGATGGGAGTTCCCCTGATTTTATGTTAATTTGTACCTAAAATATGATTGCCAACAATATGTAACTCAACATGTTTAAAAATAAAAATTATATTAAGGAAAAAATATAACTGTGAAAGACTTGTAATTCACATTGTTCTCAATAAAATTATTTTTAAAACCCAATATAAATTAAATTTGTGCCTGCAAGGGAGCAGAATAGGGTGATGGGTGGAAAACTGGGAGCACTGAAGGAGGGAAGGTCATTCTGGTGATGGGATTAATGTTTGTAAACACTTAATGCCTAAAACAACTGTATTATGAACAACTTGGTAAATAACAATGTTAGAATAAAACTTAAAATAAAAATAAAGGTGTTACTCTAAAAAAATGAAAAAGACATGGAAAATTATCATGGGTTTTGCGGCAATGTTTTGGTCTTTAGGATAACTTCACTTGCTAAAAAGACAACTCAGTTCTCAGGCTGTACCACACAGCTCAAGAGTGGCACTGAATTTCTATGCAAAAGAAGGCCTGCAGGCATGAAGCGGTTCCATTCCATCATTCCTTACTGTGATATTGAAGAATTTAAGAGTAAAGCTGAACAACTGTTACATTAAACTAGTCTCTGAAGAACTAGAAAGGATAGTGAAGAATTTTCCAACCTGAATTACCACTGTAGCTAATTTATCAGAGCTTTGTCTACACAGCTTGCAAGGGAGTATTCTGGAGGAACATAAACACATAGCAGAGCCAACCAGAATAACACTCAGTATTCTGTTATATGCTCATGTTCCTTATCATGATTAAAAGTAGAGAGCATTTTCACAATGAATTCAAACCTACTCCTAACAGCATTCTCTAGTTGGGAGACTGGGAAGTACAGTGATTATCTTACATGTGGCCAACGTCAGTTGGATCTTTGTCATTGAATATGGGCTCCAAGAATTATATTTAAGTACATAAAAATACCAGTGTAGTCTTTGCCAAAAAATGACTTATTTTTATAAAGTACTAGTAACATCAAGAACAACAAAACTTACACTATACTCTGAAAGTGCCTCATATCCCCCAAATAAGTGATTGCTAGAAATTGTCTCTCTTTCTTGATAAGATGCTGTTAAATAGGGTGTTTATTTATGCAAAATTCATTGTGTTCTACCCTTAGGTTATGCAACATAATAGGTAAACATCTTATTTTTCAATAACATTTAAAATAATGTGAACACAAGTAATGATTTGTCAGTAATGTGTGTCAAAAAAGATGATTAAATGTCAGTAAGATGATTAGGATGTATCCTAATAAAGATATCCAAAGATCTGAATCAAAAACATTCAACTATTCACCATAACAAATATAAATCAGTACTATCACAAATCTTGCCTACTAAATAAAATGACCAATTTATACATAAGAAATTAGTTTTTAAAAAAAATTATTTTGGGGCTAGAGCTATAGCATGACAATAGGGTGTTTACCTTGAACGCTGCTGACCCAGGACAGACCTGGGTTCTATTCCCGGCATCCCATATAGTCTCCCAAGCCAGGAGCAACTTCTAAGCGCATATGCAGGAGTAACCCATGAGCATCACAGAGTGTGGACCAAAAGCCAAAAAAAATGTCTTTTTATTTTGTTCATGATCATCTTACTTTTAGTACAAGACATATAAATCTTAAAGCCATTATTTTATTAGTATATTTAGAGAAATTTTGCTCTTGTGAAGAGAATTATACCCAAGTTTAGAAAATATATAAAACGAGAATCAAAATAACACTGAAAATGATTTTTAAATTGATCAAAATTTCCAGTAGCACTTAATGTACAGTCAGGGGTCTGCAACCTTTAAGTCATAACGAGCCACTTGGACTCATTTTATTTTATTTTATTTTAGTTTAGTTTAGTTTTTGAGCCACATCCTGTGATGCTCAGGGGTTACTCCTGGCTATGCACTCAGAAATCGCTCCTGGATTGGGGGGTCATATGGGACACCAGGGTATGGAACCACAGTTAGGCCTAGGCTAGGACTTGCAAGGCAGAAGCCTTACCACTCTGCTCACTGCTCTGGCCCCTTGGACTCATTTCTGAAGGAAAAAAAAAAACAACACTGGGAGCCGCATAACCATTGCAACATTTAAAACAAATACAGCACTGCTTACATTGTTCCCTATCTTAATGCTACTATTTACATGGTCCTGCAGTTAGCTGTTGATCTGAAGAAAGAAGAACTTTTTCACTTAACAGTGTTAAACATATTTGTGCAAATTAATATCCACTTAGAGAATTTAATTTACATGTCTAATGAGATTTTTGGTCCTGAACCTCAGTGCACAGTGTCTGCACATCAGGGCAATAGGATGTTACCTTCATTTTCACATATGATTTTTCTATATTAATTTTCTATATTTATAGCTCAAATGAATTATATCACTATGTCACTTTATCCTCAGGAATCCTGTCAGATGAGGGAAATTTTATTGAAGCCAGAGCAAATTATGCTGTTTTATTTATTTGGGGGAGGGGCACACACATTGGTACTCAAGGGTTTCTACTGGCTGTGTGTTCAGCAATCAGTTATGGCAAGCTTGGTGGACCATGTGGGATGCCGAGGATAGAACTCAGGTTACAAGGCAAAAGCCGAAACTTCAATGCTATTGAGCTGTCCATTCATTCTCTTTGTTTGTTTTAGTAATTAAATGTGCAAATAAAGAAGGCAAAACTCAGCTCTCTTATCCTGATGGTCTATGAGAGAGATGGAAATATATTAAAAGCCAAGAAGCCATAAATGGAGATTAAACAAACAAAAGAATCAAAATGAATTTCAACTTTTATTATTTTCTAAACTTTATTGCATATCTAATGCATATTTAGTTATCATGGAATGAGTTTTCCAAACAGAACATTAAAGCACTTTATGTGCTTACAACTCAGTCTTTCATAATGATAAAAACAGTGTATCAATCACTAAAATGAATATATTGGAGTTCTTCTAAAGTCACACTCTATATAGAATTTTAAGACCAGGATAAACTATAAGTGAGTCTAGACAATGGACTGGATTTTAGGTAGTCATGTAGATAGTGTGACAAACTTCTGGAAAGTATTTTAGTCACTTCTTTTGGCTTCGAACAGAAGTGTAAAAAACTATTAAAAAAAAAGAAAGAAAAAATAGTGCCAGGAAAGCATTAAGAAAGATAATTGGTTCTTGAAATGCATAAAATTTAAGATGGATGCAGTCAAGTTAGTGAAATATCAATTGGAGAATAACACCTCTTCTTAAGGGAGTGTCAGCAAATACAGACAAAAGTAGCTGATATTTTTAGGGTAGATATTATATTCAGTCATGCACTTGGGCTTTGTACTGATACTTGAGAAACTGGGAATCAGGCCGAAAAAAAAGATGAGGCTACATTGGTTATCACAGAATTATTATATATTGCAGAAGGTGGGAAAACATCAACTAGTATTTTCTGATCATTTTGGAAATGGTTTGCAGCCTGCATTATAGGAAATGTACCTTCTGTCAGGGAGATAAGCCAAAACATTCTGACTCTAATCTAGTTAAGAGGTGCTAAGCACTTATACTTAGATTGTGAATAACAAAAACAGACTCTTAAATCTGAGTGAAATATTTTAAGAAAGAAATTGGAAGGCATAGAGCTAGGTTTAATACATGAGATAAAGGTGACAAAAATAAGAGAAACTGATTTATATCTTTATTTCCAATGACAGCAGGCAGAAGAGCCCATGTCTGATAGAAAATGTGTTAAAATAGTGAGTGGGTCCTGATGAATATAAATACATTGGTTTAGTCAAGAATTAAGCGAGATTTGAGACCACATGCTTCTATAGGATTTTAAAACATGAGGAAGTTATTCTGATTTCTTCTGGGAACCTCAAAATGCTCCTAGAGACAGAGATAATGGTCAGAAAATTTTTCCTAGAGTTCTCTCTGTAACCTCAGGTTTTCTGCCAACACTTGGCATTTGATTTAACTGTCATTATGCTAATGATCAAAATACTGAGTTATTCCCTTAAGATATATACATTGATTAAAAATTAATACTAACATTTTTTATGATAGATACTTTAATTCCATTTAACCCCATTTTACAACTTAAGAAATAGACCAAGACTTTACATATTTCACACAGGACAGTGCAACTACTAGATGTTAGACAGTTTCTTATAGTTTATTATTTTACTTTTGAAGACAAGTCATTTGCAAAATAAAATATAAAAGCAATCAATGGCATCTAGAAAATTCTGAAGTGAGGTTAATTTTCATTCTTTGTTTCTCTCTCAACCCATTCTTTATAAATTCCAGACATATTGGCCTTTCTCAGCTTACATGGATGATGCTTCCAATTTCTGTAGGTCTTTGCAATATTAACTAATTTTCTGAAAAAGCATGAGGACATGGATAGTAGTTTTAATATGATGAAATGAAATCAGAAACAGTTGGTGATTTTTAGTTAAGAGCAAATGAAACGTATTTTTCATAACTAGCATAACTAGCAGTGCTCAAAGGATACTCCTGGCTCTGTGATCAGAAATCGATCCTGATAGGCTTGGAGAACTATATGGGATGCCAGGAATAGAACCTGGGTCTGTTGGACCACACCCAGTGACGCTCAGGGGTTACTCTTGGCTATGTGCTCAGAAATCGCTCCTGACTTGGAGGACCATATGGGACACCAGGGGATCGAACTGTGGTCAGTCCTAGGCTAGCACCAGCAAAGTGGTCACCTTTCCCCTCTGTGCCACTGCTCCAGTCCCAAGGAAAAAAGAATAATTTTTTTTTTGTCTTTTGTTTTCTTGGGGGGTCACACCTGGCAGCACTCAGCAGTTACTCCTGGCTCTATGCTCAGAAATGGCCCCTGGCAGGTACAGAGGACCATATGGGATGCCGGGATTTGAACCACAGTCCTTCTTCATGAAAGGCAAACGCCTTACCTCCATGCTATCTCTCCGACCCCAGGAAGAATAATTTTTAAAGAGTATTTCATGTCTGTTTTTGTTTGCTTTTATTTGAGCTACACTCAGCAGTTCTGTTGGGGATTAAACCCTTCCAGACACAGGTAAGGTTTATTATTAATCTGATTTTTAGAATTTCCTGATTTCTTGACTAGAAATATAGATAGAGTAAATAGGAAGAGAGTAATTTCTATTTATGGATATATTTTATTAATTTAAAAAAGACATGAGTCTTAAAAACTCTTAAAAGACTGAATGCTGTTTAGAAAGCAGCAATGCACATGTTTAGCATTCAGACTTTTAACCATTTAAAATAGTTTTATTTTAAATAATTAAAAAGTTAATAATAGAATGTTACTTTTGAAATTCATGAAAAATGTGAAAATAATTTGTATAAAATGAATTTAAAACAATTGATAGTCTCTATTTTAGTTATGAAAAAGATATAATGAATAAAATATATGTTATAGAGGAGAAATAAAAAACAAGATCTCAAGCAAAGGGTCAGAGTGATAAAACAGTGAGTAGGATATTTGCCTTCTATGATTCTGTTTCCTTCCCCAGGCCCATATATAATTTCCAAATCTTGCTAGTAGTGATCCTTAAGTGTAGAAGGATTAAGCTCTGAGTACTTTCTGGTATAGCCAAAACAAAACAAAAAATAAACACAAAATATTGAAACCAAAAATAAGTATTTTTTATCAATGATTAGAAAAAGCAGCAACTATTTCTTAATGAATCTAAAGTTTTAAAAATAAAATAGTCATGATTTTAGCATATTACTTTGAGTGATTACTGAATGAAGTAATTATTAGTAATGTTACAATAACCAAAATACTCTAGAAAATAAAACTTTATAAATATTTCAAATACAGGGGCCAAAGAGATAGCATGGAGGTAGGACATTTGCCTTGCATGCTGAATGACGGTGGTTTAAATCCCAGCAACTCATATGGTCCCTCAAGCCTGCCAGGAGTAATTTCTGGATGTAGAGCCAGGAGTAACCCCTTAATGCTGTCGGGTATGACCCAAAATTTCAAATACAAAAATATTTTAAGCAAGTAATGTCTGAAATTATTGAGAAAAAATGTTTATTTAAAATCTGTACTTAATTGCATCTTTGAAATGCCTGTCACAGTTTTTTCTCATATTTTGTTTGTGTTTTCTTAAGAAAAATATATAAGAAATCCTGTAGAGGAACTTATCTGTCTTCCTGATTCTGAGCCTTCTAGTGTTTTCATTTCCACAAAAGCAAGAAATTTTGCCTGATATAAAAAAATAAAGCAAATAAAAACCTCAAGCATAAGTTGGAGAAAAAGAAAATAATATTTTATAAAAGTGTATATACCATATTGTCAAACAAGATATTGTTGGAAATTTACATTCTCAATGATTTATATAAATTAGTTTGAAACAATGGAGGTTTTGTCTAATAGCTGCATGTATTTCAGACATTGCTTGAAACAGTTTTGACTGAGATGTAAACTGGAGTTCTCATGTTTTCCAGAACAGGTAATTTATTATCCCTTTCTTGATAAAATATCAACATATTTAGTGACACGCATTCACAAATAGATAGACACACAAGTATGCCTATCTATCTAGCTACCTAGATCATTCTTAAATCTTCATTTCTTACCTTATATTTGACTCAAGGATCAAAGCAACATATTTGTCAAAAAGGTAAAGTAGATTCTTAGAAGCAAGAAGACCTAAATATGACAACACTTATATCTCTACCAAAAATCATTTGCTTGTTCTTCATGACTTTACTATCTCTGAACATTGTTGACTTTTGCTTCTTCCTTTAAATCACAGTAATTTTTGATTCAAATAAATGTGTAATATTTAAACAGAAACATTTGCCCAAAATGTGTTTGTGTAGAGAAATAGATATTTCTGTGAATATCCTACCATTAATTCCTATGACCATTTCTAGATTCCATTCACTCCTATAGCTTCACAGAGTATAGTGTGAAACCTTAGGATGTTATAGATAATGCTATAAATATCTCTAAAATTCTGGACTCTATAAAAATGTATTTAATTCTGGTCCTTATACCTCCATAAACCAAATAAGATATGGGCCTAGTTTTATATTTACTTAATCTGACCTTCAATATAAACTTTCAGTGTAGAGTTTTGGCAATGTATGAGACATGCCTCTTCAGCATGAATAAAGATGCGGATTTCATTGTTCACTCACTGTGATCTGACACCAAACACAATGCAGTCCTGTCAGGCCCTGGTAACATTTAACTGTTTTGTGGCACTTATCACATTTGGTTGGACAGTTGCCTTCCACCCAGTAATGATGCATGACCTAGAACAAAAAGATAGTATTGTGGTAAGAGGAGGAACCCAGAAAGAACATGTTTGAAGAACAAGTGCGTAGACCTACACTTACATCAGTGTTCTTCTTGGACTTCACATAGGTCTTGATGCAAGAAGGAGGAGCTCGAGCAACACAACGCTCGTGGACTGTGTACTTGCAAACTGAAAGGAAACACATGTCCAGTTTCAAAGCAAAGCCTAGTTTAAATAGCCATTTTTGAAAAAAAAAAAAGATGACATTAACAGAGCCTCATTCCATATCCACTGCTCCTTAATCAACCCAAATCATCCACATCAAGGAAAAAGTCCAAGTAGACTGTTTCTATCACGGACGACAAAAGGCCAATTAGTACAGGAAATACTGTGCATGAGTAAAACCAAGACTCTTCTATCATGGCTGGCAGGAAATGCTTAATTAAATCAGGCCTCTCTTACATTTTTCACAATAATTCCCAGATGACAAAAATATTAAAGACAAACTGATGACTGCCAAATGGCCTAGTGTCATTTGCTAGAAAGAAGAGATCTACAGTTTACAAAGTAGAGGCGTGAGGGCAGCTGGTGGGCCTGGGACTAAAAGCTCACCAGCTTATGCTATTCTCTGTATTGATTTATTCAAACATTAAACGATTTATTAGTCCATATCCCGAGAATAGATTTCATTCTACTTGCCTGAATTTTATTCAAAGTTTATCCCTCATCTGATGAATCTCACACTGTTATTTGTCAAAAATGAACTATCTTGATAGAGAACCTGGTGTATAAATAAGTACATATATGGAGAATATTTAAATATACAAAAATCCATATATGACACAAAATATGACATAAAACTAAGAGCAAATTACTCAATATGTTAGAAATATCTCAGGCTGAAGTGACAGTACAGTGGTAGAGTACTTGTCTTGCCGACTGTCGACCTGTGTTTGCAGACTGCTGACATGGGTTTGATCTCATATTGTCCCCTGACCTTCACCAGGAGTGATCCCTGCATACAGAGCCAGAGAAAAAGCCCTGAGTAATGCTGGGTGTGGCCCCAAACAGCCAAATTAAGAAAAAGAGATGTATTTCATAGTAGAATTCTGAATAAAACAGGGATTGTTACAAATTCTCTTTTACATAACACTCATTACATATATGCATATGTAAATTAAAATAAAATATGTATTTATATCAATAAAATATCTAAAACTAGCCACTACTTGAAATAGAAATAAAAAATATTATTCAAAACTAGCAACATTTCCTTTGTCAACACTGAAGAAAATTATATGGTTTTTCTTCTCTACACTGATAATAAGGTTAAAAGCACTTAAACCAGTAGTATGGGAGAGAAGCAGACACACTGAGGGAGGGTGTAGAGTTTAATTCCTTATTAAGAAATGCCGTTTATATCTGTGCCTCAAGTACAATTATCTTAAAACTCTGTTTAAAGTTCTTATTTTCTCTATGTCATAGTTCACCTTGTAGAGTCTACCATGACAAATGACTTTCTATTAAATACTCAAACTTCAAGATAAAAATACTCCTTTGTATCTGGAGAAAGTACAGAAAAAAACTAGTCTTCTGAATTTTACCAGCAAAAAAGTGCCCTCTAGTGACACATGGCAATTGCTTGTAATGACAAAGACCCCCAAACACTGAGAATATGACCTAAATATGACAGGAAACATGGTTTTAAAAGTCAAGTAATAATTCTAAGAAATCTTCAATTTCCAAATAGACTAAAGGGATATATAATAAAAACATTGTTTGAAAGCAGACTCATATAGCAATCAGATAAAGAAATTCTTTAGAATTCAATGAAAGACAAATAGGAGATTTCTAATAAACCTGACAGTTACATCAGCTCCAGACAAGGCAGTAAAAGTACAGATGGAAAACTTGCTGTTCCAAGAAAACTTTACAATATTTTCTCTGTATGAACAGAGTCTTCAAGAACATAAGTAATATATGTTGTTGATGGGCTATAGAGACATTGTGGTGACTGGGAGATCACCTTGCCTGAGGCTGACTTGGATTAGATCTCTGGAACTCTGGGATACCACAGGTTCCCTCAGGCCACAATAAGAGAGATTTGAGCATATTCTTGGGGTAATCCCTAAATATTTCCAGGAATACCCCCAAAAACACATTTTAAGAAGTAGTTGGTAGACATATAATAGAAACTTATAACGGGAACCCCTAAGTAGAACAAGATGAAAATAGTCAAGTTAAATGTATGAAAGTGTAGATGATTACAAAACTTTGGGGGCCAGAACAATAGCACAGCTTCTGATTTCTTGCCTTCATTGATGCTGATCTGGGTTCAATACTCAGTGCTACAGAGAGTCGACTGATTCCTGTCAGGATGCTACTGGAGCATAGGGCCAGAAATAAGCCCTGAGCCCAATGCTCTTCATTAGATTAACAAACTATACCATGAATTAGCAATACTTTGAGTTTCAAGATGCATTCATCATTTCTGCAAATATTCTTCATACTAGGATTAAAATTAGAGGCTTTTATCCTGTTGTATCACTTATGATTTCCTAACTTGAAAACAAATTGTAAATCCACAAAAAGAACCCCAGTTAGGGACAGAACTCATCACAAAAGTCAATGTAATTAAATTAATGGATATAGAAGAATGACCAACAAGAAATATTTTAGTAGTATCAGAAACAAGTGAAAATACTCAGGCTACTAACAAAAGATATAAGAATTATAAACACATTAAATAAACCTCAGAGGGATCCAATGATTAAAGTATGTTTCCCAAATTGTTTTGAGAAAATCTGTTTCCAAGGGGAGAGTTTTCTCCAATTGTAGAAATCAGAGAGACCTAAATGTTAAGAAATGTAGTCACGGGAATGAGCTGACAGAAGGCCTGGATGATACTTCAGGCCCTGTCCACTGTTAGCACTATCCCCTGTGGTCAACCTCCTTACTGGAAAGGAGCATAGAGGTGACACTCACAGGAGCAGCAGAGGCCTTGCTTGCCCACGCCGATGAGCATGTTCAGACAAAGATTGCAATAGGCAGGCTTGTTAAAATGCTTGAGTCTCCACACGTGCTGCCCGTCGTCCTTCACATTCTGCACAAGATGGGACATAAGAGAAACAGATTTGGCTTGATGAAATAATAAACAGAGTAATATGTAACTGCCAAGAAAATTGAGGGCTGGACTAAAGCATTTTAAGACAATCTGTTCTTGCATCCCTGACTTTTTCTAACATCACCAGCGTCTAAAGAAACACATGTGTTCTAGTAAAGTGAATTCTGGCTATCCAGGGTGAGATGCTAGAGAAGTTTATGGATTCCCTGTTCATATCAGTATTTCAGCAACATGTCTCAAACATGGCCTGTCCTCCCCCAAAACAAGGATATGTGTTTTATCTGTTTTTGAATATATGACACAGAATTCCAAAACAATCAAATG
>PVKC010013732.1:0-22732 GCA_004027635.1 Crocidura indochinensis | reverse complement strand
CATTGTCCTGGTTCTAGCTCATATCTCTTATCAGAATTTCTGAGGGCTTCTTATTTTTAAAAGAATAATTTAGAAATAAATAGAAATTGAGTGTTTCATATAAAAGGTCCAGAACATATGACCTACACAGCTTTTTTCTCATTCACAAACACCTGCAACATATGCCATTTTCTTCAAAGCTGTAATTTTTATTGAAACTGATTCTTTAGCAACATGTCCTTAGCAGCATCCTCGTCTGTCTTCTTGCCAATCATTTTGTCCTGTGACTTTCCCTTGTGTCTGGTTGGATCATAAAATTTAACAGAAAATTATTCTCTATTTCTTAAGTCTAAGGTTGTATTCAATGATTTTTCAATGTTATATTTTACTTTCTCTGTGAAGTATTTTCTGAGGTTTTGGGGAACATTTTTCACCTTCATTTTTCTATTGTGCTTCAACCATACTCCTATTGGTTATTTTATGCACAAAAATCTTTATCTGAAATGTATTTGATTACTTCTTTTTTTTTTTCTTTCCCTTTTTTTGGTTTTTGGGTCACACCCGGCTGCGCTCAGGGATTATTCCTGGCTCTAAGCTCAGAAATCGCTCCTGGCAGGCTTGGAGGACTGACCATATGGGATGTCAGGATTCGAACCACCATCCTTCTGCATGCAAGGCAAACACCTTACCTCCATGCTCTCTCTGGCCCCATAATTTCTTCTTTCTTTGTGTATTTTTATGCATTTTTAATTTTAGTGTGTGATGTTTGGGTTACTCATGGCTCTGCATTCAGGAGCTACTCTTGAATATGCTCAGGGAAACCAAATGGGATGCCAGTGACTGAACCTAGGTCAGATATGTGCAAGCTTTCCCCACTATAATAGCTCTCCAGGCTCTGTTGATTTTATTCACATTGGTTAACATTGCCTCCTTTCTTTTATATTTGGCTTGATAATAAATGAATAGTCTAGCAAGTCATTGTGCATTAACCAGGAATGTAGCTGAGCATTAAACCAAGATCAATAAATAATATGCCTCAGAAATAAGTATTCCTCCAAATTTTCCACAGCAAAAATATCAAACTACACACCTACTCAAAATTTGGCATATAAAGAACTGGCTATAATATATAAGTAGCAATGATAAGTTGAAAGTATAAATTTCTTCAAATAAAATATTTAAGTTGTTTTTTAATTCTTTCTCATTAGTGTTTGGTGTTTTGAAAACCTAATAGCTCTACATCCACTGTCAAAAAATGTCTTGCATGAAGTAGACCCTGGTTTGATCCCAAGAAATGCAGATGGTTATTCCGAGAAGCACTAAAAGTACTCCCTGAAACACAGAGTCAGTAGCAGTCTGTGATAATCTTGATTGTGAGGGCGAGAGATAGCAAGGAAGTAAGGCGTTTGCCTTTCATGCAGAAGGTCTATGGTTCAAATCCCGCATCCCATATGGTCCCCTGAGCTTGACAGGAGCTATTTCTGAGCCAGAAGAGCCAGAAGTAACCCTTGAGTGCTGCCTGGTGTGACCCCCCAAAAAACCATAGAAACAAACAAACAAAAGAATCTTGATTAGATACCATCCCCCCCAAAAAACAAGTTTTGTTTATTTAAAATTAGTTTTTATTTATGATTATATATGTAAATAAAACTGCCAAAAATGTCATCTTGTTTATCTCGCTACTCTTTAAAATCTATTATATGTAATCTAAGATATTGAACACTTAATCAAAAAAGGCATAACTGTAAAGCATAGAAAATAATGCATGAGATATAAAATTTAGTCATCAACCTTTTGTAATTGTGTTCATGAGTATTTCCTTGAGCCCATCCTACATTAAAAATCAAATAAATATAATTCTGATGATTGCATTATTATAATTTTCTCTCATCTATCATTATTTTGAAAAGGTTAACCTTAGAAAATTATTTTCATCTTTAGTAATTCACTTAAGTAGACATTTAACTTTTTAAAATATGAGTTTGGTCTGTATGTTGCATTTGTCAATGTAGCCATTAGTGGATTATGATTATTTTTAGAAAAATATTGGAAAAGAAAATAATAGCCCAAGATATAATTACAAGTGAAGAAAAATATCTACAGATATTAAAGCAAGCCCTAACAGCAAAGTATTTGAGTTATCACAAATGAGAAGACAGCCATTAAGTGATTCATTTTGTGCCCTTTATAGCATATTTATAAATCCAGCTCATATCCTACTCTAGGTGATACCATCAAGAAAGGTGTTTAGGGAGGATTATTTTATCATTTTCATTTATCTTATTTCTCTCTATTCCATTTTTCACACTCTAATAGATAATATTCAGAATCCAAGAAGTGATATGGCATTTAACACTTTTTTATCAGGAACTATTTTTTTGTTAAAGTAATTGAACAAAAGAAAAAATATGCAAGTTTCTAGGACTGTGTATGGTTGAAAAACAGTTTTTATTTTAAAAATTAAGCCAATAGTTCATGATATCTATGAACCTTAAAATACTTTCCTTGCATTTCTTATGTATAAAATATTTCATATACTAATAAAACAGTGACAGTGTTAGTAAATTTAGAAAAATGAAACAAAAAAGAAAAAGAATAGCACAAATTGTAAATAATCTTAAACTATATATTTAATTTATCAAGGGAGAATTTTCATGCTTCCTTTCTAGTCAGTATTTGAATTAACCTATATGAACATCATGTATCAAAGGCATTCTATCCGATTAAAACTCAAATGTTTTTTCATGAGAAATGTAACTCATATATACACAATATATATACTGTCTTCAAAATACAAAGATGAAATATTGCATATATTTTTATTCAGAATTACAACAGATTAGGTAGAGTTAAAATACTTTCATATAGTGGCAAAATGTAAAATTACTTTATTGGAGCAAACATTGATCATTTATATCTTATTAACATTGGTACTGAGTTTAATAACTATTTTTTTCATTTTCTTATATTATTGTGTTAAATTATATAAAAATAATGTAAATAGAAAATTAAACTTTGAAATAAAGATTTGAAAACCTGAATTTCATACATTCCATTGGTTATTTAGTGAATAACTATCTGCTCTTTAATATACTATTATTAGGTTTATTGCAAAGGAATTAGTGTAAATATTTATTTACTTAGATTAAACTTCTGAAAGCAGAATGCTAAACATAGTTTTGATAATTAAAATATATATACAACAGTATAATTTATTTCTACATTATACTGAATCTAAAGAGTTGGTTTTCTGAAGCAAGAGAGAGGGAATACTCATGAGTAGACAAAAAATTTTGCATACTAATGCAAGCATATCTACATATTATGACATTAAAATATTTTTGGAGGGGCCCGGGAGATATCATGGAGGTAAGGCATATGCCTTTCATGCAAAAGGTCATCGGTTCTAATCCCGGTGCCCCATATGGTCCCCCATGGAGCCAGGAGGAACCCCTGAGCACTGCCAGGTGTGACCCAAAAACCAAAAAAAAAATATTTTTGGAAATTATTTTGTTTAGAAGATATAATTTCTATATTTATGTACTATTACTAAAATTATTTATAAATATTTAAAATAAGCTAATAGGTGGATTATTCTGTTTATGTTGCTAGGTCTATCTGTTGTGTGTTGTTCAAGTTTACTGTTTTATTTTTGATTACTTGTCTCAGTAATTTTATTCATGTTGAAAGTAAAATTTCCAACTATTATAAGATTGATGATTATCCTTTTTAGTAGTTTATTTTACTCTATTGGTTAGTGCATAAAATTTATATTTGTTATATGTTCCTGAATAATTGAAATATTTTACAATTTTTAATGAACAGTTGTCCTGTGAACATAAAAATCTACTTTGTCTAATAGGTAATCTCTGCCCTTTTTTAAGTTTAGATTAAAATACTTCTTTCTATTCTTACAATATCAGACTATGCTTTCCCATAAAGCAAAATTGAGTTTCATAATTTGGAAGAGATAGTACAGGATTTAAATTTTCCAATTAATCTCGGTTTTATCATTCATATTGTATACAGTTATTACTCTATCAATAGAAGTAAACTCTGGATATTGCTAAGAGTTGTCTCATACAAAACAACCCCCCCCCAAAAAAAGGTGAGCCTATGTATGTTACATATTGTTAAATTTTACAAATCTTTTCAGGAACCAGAGACCATTGTATAAGGAGTTTTGCACTGCAAATAAACTGCTGAAATATGTTCTATTCCCACTACCCAATATGGTCCCAAGCACTACCAGGAATAATGTCTGAGCACAGAGATAGGAGTATCTCAGAAAATTGCTTGCTAATGTGGCCCTCAAACAAAAAAAATTAATTATTTAACTAATTAATTAAAAACTAGTATGCCATTGTCTTATTTTTGAAGGATTTAGTCCATTTATTTATAAATTGTTTAGTAGTAGTTAGATACCAAAAACATTTTACCATTTTGTTTTTGATTTTTTGTAACATCTTTTGCCTTTCTCATTGGTGGTGGAAATGTGCTGGTGCAGTGGGGTGTTCTTTTTTTTTATATATATAACTAAAACCCACTACAAACATGCTTGTAATCATAATGCTTAAATAAACACATTTATAAAAAATATTTCTTACTTTAGATTTCATCAAATAATTGGTTTTATATGACTCCACATCTAATCTTTGTGTGCTTTCAATTGTATTTTTTATGGATTTCATGAGACTAACAAACAACATGTAATGTCTTGTTTATTCTTAGTATACAGCAACTTTAAAATTATACAAAACATTTAATTCCCTCACAATTTAGGTTTTTGATTTGTTAAAGTGTATATATTTTATATTTTGTGCCCAATATTATATTGCTAAATTATAGGTGTTTTAATTTATGTTTAATTTTTCTGCTGCTGTTATTGGTTTAGTCTTTGAGGCACTCACATGGAATTACCTAGCACCAGGTATTGAACTCAGTCTTGCTCTCTACCTAAGTAACATCCCCAGCTCCTGAAACTGGTTTACTAGTATGTGTTTTTACCTTGTTTTGAAGTTAGAAATTAAAATTAGAATTGATATTATCAAAATATTGAGGAGTTTGACGATTAGTTAATTATTTTCTTTACCTGGGAAATGTATACTTTCCTATTTTGGTGGTTACTGTTAATTAGCATTTTTTTTGGTGATTTAGCTGTTAGAATTAACTCAGTATTTATTGTATATTAGATGAACTTAAGGAAAGTATAGCTATTATAACCTTCCATTTTTGTCTGGCTGGTGTGTCAATATGTATTCTGCTAGAAGAAGCTCAGAATCAGAAGATAGAAATATAGAAGGTGGGAACATAGCTCAGTACACGCAAGTCTAGCATGTGCAATTGCACAAGTTTGATCCTCATTACTGCCTCCTCGCACCACCACTGACTGCTGGCCTTGCTCCTGAGCCCTGTACTACTGGTTTAGCTATTAAAATAACAGGTAGCGATTTAATAGGAAACAGGAACCCTATTAAATTCAAATATTTACTCTTTCCTAATATAAAGTAAATATTCTACTTGTCTTATATAAAAAAGTCTAGTTCTTTGGCTTTATGTAACATCTGAAGGACTTTACAAACCATATATATTTTATTTTGAGGGGACCACTTCCATAGGCAACTAGAGGTTATTCCTGGTTTTGCAATCAGAAATCACTCCTAGCAGACTCAGGAGCACCATATAGAATGCCGGGGATCAAGCATGGGTGGCATGAATATTTCTGAGTTTTTTGCCTCTTATCAAGACGATAAAGTAGAGAACCCCTAACTTCTTTCCAGGAATTGTATTTTGAGTTTTAGTTTTAGGTTTTTTTGTTTGTTTTTTTGTTTTGTTTTGTTTTGTTTTTGTTTTTGGGCCACACCCGGTGACGCTCAGGGGTTACTCCTGGCTATTCGCTCAGAAGTCGCTCCTGGCAGGCACGAGGAACCATATAGGGAACCTGGGGATCGAACCATGGTCCATCCTAGGCTAGCGCAGGCAAGGCAGGCACCTTACCTCCAGCATCACTGCCCGGCCCCCTGGTTTTAGTTTTAATTTGATAACTTGACCATCTAAACTATGTTAGTTGTGTTAGTTCTGTTAGAAGTAAAATATCAAGCTTTGTACTACCAGTATGTTATATATTTCATCTGATATATGGAAATAGCTATGATAACTAATTTAAAAACATTAGTTGTCAGCAAAGTGTCAAAGCACTGGAAGAAATATTAAAAACAAATTAAATCCAAAGTATAAAATATAATATCTATATATGTAGTATTTTATGTGGTACTCATAATTTTTATGGACAATAAATAAACTTCAGGCCATATAAAGGAATATTTTAACATATCGTGATTATGATAATGGAAGAAAGATGTATACATGAAAAAATTTCTATTCATTTATTTTATACAAAAAATCTAGGATACAATTTTATTCTTGAATTTTACATTTTAAACTTGTACCTAGAATTTTAACATTTAAACTTATAAATATTTTAGTTTCTATAAATTAGTGTTAATATTATCATTAAATAAATAATACCACATGATGTAAGACAACTAAATTCGTTTTTACACATAATTGCCTTAACATATTGTATGTGTGAAGGAGTCCTTTTATACAATGTGTTAAGTATCTTTTACATATATACTGTAATAGAATATGTAAATTTTTAGTGTTGTCTCTACTTTGGTCTGTTTGCCTGAAATCACATTAATCTGAGATATATATTTTAACTTACATAAATACAAAGCATCGTTGTTTTTAATATAGAATGAATAACAACTACTGGATTTATTTTTTATAAATTTGGAAACAAATAGGGAAAAATAAGTAGACAAAATATTTCTATCCCATGCCAAGATACAAACTAGTTACAAATAATAAAATAAATTCAATGTAAATATTATATTTATGTAACTATATATAAGAATTGGTAGGACTAATAAAATAAAGCCAAATTCAAAAAATGTTCTCTAAAACAGTTTTAACTAGCAAATATATATCTTCTTTCTTCTACATCCTACTCAATATAATCAACCATATGATATGTTCAGAATGGAAACTGAGTAATGAATTTGCAGAAAATATTAGTTTACCCAAGTAGACAATGCAAAGTACATTATGACATCTTCCCCTTAATAAGAATTTTAATATATTTAATATAATACATAAGTATAAATATTTCTTTAAAGATAATTTGTGCTATATATTTATGAAACTTATGTTTTGGCATTGTCTCACATATCTTTTGTTAAAAAAATGTCACATTCAAAGTGATAAGATATGTTACAGTATGCTCTGAATATATAAACCAGGACTAATTTTAGAATTGAATCTACATGCTTTGATTATAGAACCATTTTCTTCTGCATGTAAATTTCAGACAATATTTGAAGTTATAAATTTATAATAAAGTATGCTTATATAAACTACATAAAATAATAAAAGTATCAATCGATGGAACTTCATAGTTTGATTGTCTTAATTTCAGTAAATAATTAGAAATCAAATAATTTTCCTTTACTAGGAAATTATGACCTTCTTGTTCTGTCGTCTTACCTCCATACTGTGTATGCTATGGAGCCAATTGCGTTAAATCTAACTCCACTGCATAGTTAAAAAAGCATTGTCGTTTCCTCTGCAATTCTTTTTATCGCTATTTCTCAGTATCTGTGTAGAGATTCTTATTCATTTCAAGACACAAGAGCTGAATTCTAATGAGTCAAGCCCCAAGTGTTCATTTCATGGGTAATTTCTTCAGGTGCCAAATATCAACCAACGTTTTCAGGTGCCAGAATGGTTCTGATTGTTCATTTTCTCTTCGACGGATGGAACCATCATGCATTTAAAACACATATATGTATACAATTGTATAAAAGCCTTCCTCTGAAAATCATATCAATTTTTTTCTTTGTAGCTATCATTATAATAAAAAAATAAGTGACTTGGATCAAAGAAAAAGATTAAAACAAAGCCATTTGTCAAAGTGTGCACTAGTAAATAATTACTCTGGTCTCAATAATGTTAAGGTAGGCGAATATATTAGTCTCTATCCATTAGTCACACACTCATCCATAAAAATGCTGAAATATCATTTGAGTGGACATTTTCTGGCATGCGTATTTTAAGAAACCACATCCTCTTTGGCACAGTACTGAAGATAAATTACTTGGTTGCATTTCCCGTATTTCATACACCCCCATAAGCACAGTGATGGAGTTTGCAATTAATATTTTTGGAATCTTGCCCACTTATCCATTGAAAAACTATGCTATGAAAAGTGAAGTTTAGATTTAATTTTTCTACCTAGCATATAAAATTTTGAAAAATGCATTCATACACAATACTGCCTAACATTAGAGTCTAGTCATCCCTTAGAAACACTACAGAGTTAGCAGTAGTCAAAATAAACAAACAGATAAATATGTAAATAAATAAATCCCGTATAGGATAAGCTCAGAGATTAGCAAATAGGAATCTGCAACTGCCAACCTTTCTTCCCATTTCTACAGTGCCCAATAATAATTAATTAAGACATTTGATAAATGTTGATAAACTGATAGTATTAATTTTTAGCCCTGGTATAATTTTTAACTTTAATTTTCAAACAAATTAGGCTCTTAAATTTTTCCTCAGAATTTTTATATATTCATGGTTTACACCAAAGGTGCTTTGATAGGAAGCCATATGCTATTCACTATATGGTAGGCATATTTTTTATTAATAGGGAAGAAAACTGACATGCCATACATTCAGGAGTGTAAGTCAATGTCAATTAAAATATCTAAATCATGTTATAAAGGACAGAATTTTTGGATTCTAAATTCAAAGAGAACCATTTTTTTCTATTGCCTGCTTAGAGATTCAGGCAATTTTCTTAAATATTTTTCTGTTTTGGGACATCATATGATAAAAGGAAATTATTTTAATGTTAGTACATGGCATAAGGTTTCCAGAAAGTTTTGTAGAGAGATTTTTTTCTGTATTATTAGCCATCTGGAATTCAAAAAGTTGGAAAGTGATTCAAAGTGGTATAGAGTGGTTAAAGTGCTTGCTTTATTTATCCTTCAAGTGCAGTCAGGAGTTATCCCTGAAAACTGACTGAGAGGCAAGATATCAGTACCACCAGATGTGATCTCAAAATCCCAGAGAAGGAAAAAGTGTCATCAATAAATTTTATTTCTAAATAAATTATAAAAGAGGTGCTGGAGTGTTAGTACAGTACATAAGGCACTTGTGTGTGGTTGCCCAGGGTTCATTTCTGACACCATATATATAGTCTCCTTAGCTGGCCAGGAATTATCCCTTAACATATAGCTAGGAATAAGCCCTGAGCACCGCACAGTATGGTGCAAAAACAAAAACAAGATTATAAAAAAGTGATAATAATTTTTTTCTTAATTGTTCAAAGAGAAATAACTATTTCGTATGACTTATCTGAAACAAACTTCTGTGTAATAAATATTTATTTTTCTACCTGCAAAAATATAACTTATTTTAAAGAAACTTTCAGGTGTTAAATATTTAGCTTTCTACCAATCAAGTGCTTTAAAATCATTTAAGTAATCATACAAAATGATTATATTACAAGATATAATTATAAAAACTATGCTTGTAGGCATTGCAAAATATCAATTGGGTTTAACTTTTTTATATTTAATAAAAAAGAAATCAGATAAATTGTTTTATTACTATAATGCAAATTTGGTTTTAGTACCACAATTTCTTTTATTTTTTTAAAATGGAAACGGCAGTCTACTCAAATTGACTTTTGAAATTGGACCAAATGTTCCAGATGTTCTAGCATTGCCAGCAGAGCCTGTCTGTGATCCATGTCAGAACTGCAGCTGTCAACAGGAAAGCACACCTGCCACGGGTTTACTGTCAACAAATGAGTTTTCAATTGTATTAGGGAATGAAGCAAACTGCCGAATGCAGCATTCACCTTTGAAAAGAAACCTTACACAACATGATTTGCCCCATAAAGATGTAGTCATCTCCAGAGCCTTCCCATCCCAAAGAACCTATACACAACATGACTTTGCTCTAAAAAATAAATAAATAAATAAATAAATAAATAAATAGAATAAAAAGTAGCTATTTCCAGAGTATTCCCTACCAGTACCCTTGAGGTGACAAAGGAGTATCTAAAATTTGTGGTATATCTTAAAATGCTCTTATAAGATTAGACAGCACAGACTATGGTATGCTTACTCAAAAGAAATACTTATACAATAGTTGAGAAAGTCATCTTACAAATTGGCACACTTTATTGCAGAAAAATATAAATTACTAATAAATGTATTATTAGGAATTTTATTAAAAAGTTGAATCTAGAGGCACAAAAATTTAGAGTTTTATTATGCTTCAAAACATACCTGTTTGGAAAATGAATTTATTCAAAGAATCAATAAAACTCTGTTAGTTTAAGTTAAAATAACTTACCTATTTTAAAATTTTCTCTCTTTTATATTATTATTTAAGATAATTTACCTTCTAATATTACAAAAACTAGAGTTTATCTTTAGTTTCCTTTATTTTAGAAATTGTGTTTAAAGAAAAACATGGGTTTTAAGTTGTGTGAAACAGTCTCTATATGTAAAGTGAGATAATTTTCATAGCTGAGAAGTAGAAATATTTTAAATATTAATTATTCTTATACTTACCATTTATTCTGCAGGGTACTAAATGAGAACTCATGACCACTAAGAGTTCTGCTGATGGTGATAAACAGCAGTTAGGCATATACGTCTTTATCATTTATACTTATCTGTTGCTTCTGCCTCATCAGTCTATTTCTCTGTCATGTTTTTCCCTTTCATTTTTTTGTCTATGCTATGACTTATTTCTATCTGTGGTATTACATTAAAATTTATTTTTATTAATATCTTTATTTAAACACCTTGATTACAAATATGATTATATTTGGGTTTCAGTCATGTAAAGAACACTTCCTTTACCAATGCAACATTCCCATTACCAATGTCCCTCCTCTCCCTCCTCTCCATCCCACTTCATTCCCACCTATACTCTAGACAGACTTTCTACTTCCCTCATTCATTCAAATTTCTTAAGCAATTAACTCAGTATTTCACTCAGTAGCTATTTTTTTAAATTATTACTAGTTTTCAACATCCATAACATAGACCATTAACAGATATTGATGTCGATTTGTAGTAATGTTCCTATTTCACGCTGGTGCATCACAGATTGTGGTATTTTGCCTTCTAATTTTTGTTTTATTTTTAATAACATCTTTATTTAAGAATCATAATGACAAACATGTTTTAATTGGGTTCACTTATAAAAAGATAATAGCCTACTTCACCAGTGCAACCTTCTCACCACCAATGCCCCCATTCCCCTTCCTCCCACCCCCTGCTTATATTTGAGAGAGGAATTCTATTCTATTTTTAATTTAATTTAATTATTTTTTATTTTTGGTCTGGGGGTATAACATATTAATATTATCCAGCATACAAAACAAACTAAAACCTCCTCCACCTACATTTAAAATGTGAGTCCCACATAAAGGCAAAGTGACAGAAGAGTTTGTACTGTGGAGAGATTGGAATTCTAGCTTTATGAAAAAAGAATCCTTGTATAAGACATTTGAATGCCCTGGGCTCTTGCAAGAGTGCTCAGTCAATGACAAAGTTACATTGCATCAAAGTCCAGTACTCCAAGGGCCTGGAAAATTTTAACACCACACAGGCCGACTTTATATTCAGAAGCACTTTGACCATTTTCACCTGGGTCAATTTTTCATTCAATCCTTGGATTGATTGTTTTATCCATCTGTGTATGTTTGGGTGTGAGTGTGGTGGCTACTTCTGTGCTTGTTTAATATCCGAACATATTGCAGGTAATATCTATTTATGTGGTATCTCAGACTTTCCCTCTATTATACTTAGCTTGCTATTTCCTATTGTTTTATTTTCCCAACACTGTTTTATTAGATCTCTCTAGTAAACTTAAAAAAAAAAAAAAGAAAAAGATGAGTCTCAGAGTTACTGTCAACTGCAGATCTAGTACAGAAACCACCTCCCAAAGGGTCAGTCTATCCTGGAGATTAGAAACTGTTTCCAAATTGTATTTCATAGGCTATTCTTTGAAGCACTATTTACAATAGCCAGAAGCTGGAAACAACACAAGTACCCGAGAATAGAAGAATTAAGTCATGAAATTGTCTTATACATAGATGGATATGGAGAATATTATACTTATAAGTCAGAGAGAGAAGGATAAACAAAATAATTACACTCATTTGAGGGACATATAAAATAAAGATATTTTGGTATCAATCTCCTAAGACAATAGAAAAGTTGGAAATTATCACTTGACAAAATCTGGGTGCTGAAAGGAGATAAAGTATACTCAAAATAATCCTTCAAGACAAATGTTAAAAACTACACATCTAAAAGAAAAAGGAAGGGAGAGAGAAATAGAGAGAAAGATATCTGCTACTGAAAGTTTGGGTGGAAACAGAGGTGGGACAGGGTGCTAGGGTATGCACTGGTGAAACTCTATCATAAACAACTTTGTAACTATGTAACTCAAGGTGATTTAAGTAAACTATTTATTTAAAATTCTATAGAGTTAGCATATAATCATCGTCAAAATGGAGGATTCTATGAAATTAAGAGACTAATTGAAAAATTTAGTAAAATTTTAGTTTTACTAAAAACACGTAAGGACAAAGACAATTATATCTAAAGACTCTGTGCCTATTGTTTTATGGAAAAGATTCCATTGTAAAATTATAGTGTATGAAATTCACTTGATTATCATTATTAATTGTCTTCCATCTCACCGAGTTTCTTTTTTTTTATTCTTTCTTTCTGGTTTTTGAGCCACACCCTGTGAAGCTCAGTGGTTACTCCTGACTGTGCCCTCAGAAATCGCTCCTGGCGTTTGGACCAAACTGAACACTGGGGATCAACTGATATCCGTCCTAGGTCAGCCCCTTGCCAGGCAAACACCCTACTGCTGCGGCTCCTCACCGAGTTTTTCTTTTCTTTTCTTTTCTTCTCTTTTCTTTTATTTGGTTTTTGGATCACAACTGGCAGCACTCAGCGGTTACTCCTGGCTCTACGCTCAGAAATTGCTCCTGGCAAGCTCAGGGGACCATATGGGAGCCAGGATTCAAACCACCATTCTTCTAAATGCAAGGCAAATGCTCTACCTTTCATGCTATCTCTCCGGCCCCACACCAAGTTTCTTGAAATACCATATAGTTAACTATATTAAGATAATGTGACCAGATAATAAAATGCTGGTGCTGAAATTGGGCTCCAGGGTTCAGAATTTCTTCAAGTAAAACAAAAATAAACTCCTTGTTTATATAATAAGGTCCAGAGACATAATATAGTGGGTCTCCGTGCTATCTCTTTGGTCCCAAGAATAACCATTCTTAATGCTTGCTATATCCATAATTTAGTTTTGTCTATGCAAGAGACATATATATGTAACTCATATAAAATAGACATTCCTTTGATAGTCACTTTCATTGTTCAGCATAGTTGAATTTTTGAACATGTTTTACAAATACTGCTGGTTTAGTCCACTTATTTCTGTGTAATGTTACATTGTATGTGTTATGTGGTGTAGAGAAAGAATATATTTGACCTATTTATTTTTATATTTTAAACAGTTTCTATGGTCATTATTTTTATTATTGAAACATGTGTTAGGGCAATTGTAGATTCTACATACATATATTTGAAACAATGCAGAAAGTACTTGTACATTTTCCCAATTCTCTTAGTAAAAATTATATATCACATGCCTGAAGATGACTTTGATAGTCCACTTACAGCATTTCAATTCCTCAATTATACTGCTACTTCTGTGGATTTTTGTATTAAGTTATTAGCTGTTCTATTCACTGCATAAGTTACTGTATTTTACTTATTTTTTTCTTATTGAAACCATTGTGATTTACAAAATCATTCATAGTTGAATTCCAGACATACAAGAATCAGGGACAACCCCAATACCAGTGTTGACTTCCATTTAAGTTTAGATAGTTCAAATTTGGGACTCTGGATTCATTTGTTGTTGCCTTTGGTTTGGACACTTAGTTCTGTTCTTTTTTAACACCAGTACACTTGAGACCATTTGGCCCCTGGCTACCATCCTTTCATATTTGTTTGCTCCTCCTCCACTCAGTTTCTTTCCTCCTTGCTATACTCTGGGGTCAAACTCCATTTAAACCATTACATTTTCTCCATGTATTTGTTCTGGTTACCACATACAAGTGAAAACATTTTGAATTTATCCTTCTTTTCACTTACTTTATTTAACATAATATCTTCCAGTTCCATCTAAGTTGCAACAAATTGTAAGATTTCATCATACCTTACAGCTATGTGGTATAAGTTAGTGTATTACCACCACAGGCAAAAATGCTCAATAGTTCTGATATTACAATATAGCCCATATTTTTCTATATTAGCATATATGCATCAAATCAGGGATTGGCTCAGTGGTGTCAATTGTACACTGTACAGTAGTTATTGGTTCTCTTGCATCACATTTTTCTTGAGGCTCACTGAAAGAAATCCTCATCGTGAACACCAATTTGGGAATAGTCCCCTGAAGTCACCATGTGTAACTCACAATCAAAATAAAAAGCATAATTACCTCATAATTTAATCCAATCTCTGTCTTCTCTTGTACATTCCACCCTCCAATGCTAACTGCTGGAAGCCAAAAATTGGTCCTTAGTTTCTAAAATAATGTTTTAGCATTTACAAATGGAATCATGCAGAGTATTACATTTTACAATTAATTTTTGCCACTTGTCATAGTGATTATTTCAGACTGTTGTGCAAATCAATGTTTCATTTCTTGTTTTTTGATGAATATTTACGTAGATATTACAAAAGTTATTTAACCATTAACTTGCTGAAAAAACTCATGAGAATGTTTTGTTTCAGGATTTTTCTAGGTAAATAATCTATGAGCCATCAATATGCATAATTTTATGTAAATATAATTTTTTTTGGTTTTTGGGTCACACCCGGCAGTGCTCAGGGGTTACTCCTGGCTCCATTCTCAGAAATTGCTCCTGACAGGCACAGAGGACCATATGGGGCACCGGGATTCGAACCGATGACCTTTTGCATGAAAGGCAAACGCCTTACCTCCATGCTATCTCCCGGGCCCCGTAAAAATAAATTTTAATTGTGCTGAAATATATAAAGATATATATTGAATTTAATTAGTGTGCCACATGATTTACACACAATGATTAGATTTGTAAGAAACTGCCAAACTGGGGTCTGGGAGATAGCATGGAGGTAAGGCGTTTGCCTTTCATGCAGAAGGTCATCAGTTCGAATCCCGGTGCCCCATATGGTCCCCTGTGCCTGCCAGGAGCAATTTCTGAGCATGGAGCCAGGAGGAACCCCTGAGCACTCCCTCCGTGCCTGCCAGGAGCAATTTCTGAGCATGGAGCCAGGAGGAACCCCTGAGCACTGCCGGGTGTGACCCAAAAACCAAAAAAAAAAAGAAAGAAACTGCCAAACTATTTTTGTGTAGTATATTATTTTACATTCATACTAGTAAATATCTAAATGATCTTAATTCTTCAGTTCTTTGAAAGCGATTGATGATTTGACTAATTTTCATTGTTAACCATTGTGACCATTAAGCATATTTTAACATTTCAGTGTTTTTGTTCTGTGACATGTTTATTATTGCTAAATTCCAATAAAAAATTCCAATAAAAGGCTGGAACAATAGCTCAACAGTAGGATATTTGCCTGGCATGCAGCTGATCCAGGAAGGACCCTCGGGTCAATCCACAGCGTTTCAGATGGTCCCCCAAGCCAGGAGAGATTTCTGAGAGCATAGAGAGGAGTTATTCCTGAGTGTCACTGGGTGTGCTCCCCCTCCAAAAAAGAAAACAAAAAGAACAAAAAAAATTACAATAAAAACAACACTTTTTTATAACCCATTGTCAGATATGTGATTTAAACCAATACTAAACCATTGCCAGATATTTTCATTTTGTTCCAGTTTGTGGCTTGATGTAGATATTCACAGAAAAAAATAATGTTTCTTATATATTTATTACTTATTACTCTTCAGACAAATAAACTTAATGATATATGTATAGTCATAGATGAAACAAATAGTTAGATATTTGATATATTTAATATTTTGGGAGAGATATTTTAAGAAATTCCTTTATGTTACTGTATGAACTAATTAGTCTGAAATTCATAGACAAACTGGTAAGATGAAATTCTAATGGAGTCTATTTGAATTTAAAGACTGGATATTAGAAGCATATTTTAATTTTTTGTTTGTGAATTTTGAACTTTGGTTGCTGTATCATATATTTTGTTTTGATATTTTACACATCATCAACATAGTTGAACTACTAGTAGTTTTTGATATTCATTCATACAGTTTGTAGAGATTATATTAAAAGGTATCATAACAATATGTAAGATAGATAAATAGGATTCTCTGTGTATAGCATAAAAATGACTCCTTTAGGAACTGGAGTCTGCCTTGCACGTGGCTGACCAAGGATTGCAATTTAATCCCCTAGAGTCCCATACAGTCCCCAAAGCCAGTAGCGATTTCTGAGAACATAGCCAGGAGTAACCCCTGAGCGTCACTGGGTGTGGTCCAAATCACACCCCCCCCCCAAAAAAAGATTCATTTATCAATTGTAGCATTTTTTACAGTACAAAGTTAAGGAATGTGCTTGCCTTATATGGGAATAACCTGAGTTCCATCAGCTGCATCCCATATGTGCTCTCAAGCCCATCCCGGACCACAGCTAGGTGTAGACCAAATCACCTCCCCAAAATTTAAATAAGTAAAATAAGCAAACTAAACTTGAAGTTTAGTCACAAGCTTTCAAGTACATTTCAAGAACAAGTACCTTAACTGACTTCGTTTAAACTTAGCTTTAGATTCTAAATGAAAAAATTGATCAAACCCAAAACATGATTTTTAATATTTCATATTTCCATAATCTTAAAATAATTATTCCCATCTTTATATATGTTCTCAGTTGTTTTATGGGGTAACCACATTTATTATAATTATAAATATCCTATAGTTTTCAAATATTTTAATCTCTACATTGTAAATTAATAGTTCATTTAAAACAGCACAGAATAGAACATATTATAATTATTGAACAAAATTTCACTATTGTTGCTCAAAACAAAGAATATGGTAGTCAAAAGAGTAATGTTTTTAAATTTGGACTCTATAATAATTTCGTGGTTAAAATAATATCCTCTATAAAATATTCAATAATAAAAACTGAAATTCTTTTTTTTTTTTTTTTTTTTTTGGTTTTTGGGTCACACCCGGCAGCGCTCAGGGGTTACTCCTGGCTCCATGCTCAGAAATTGCTCCTGGCAGGCACAGGGGACCATATGGGGCACTGGGATTCGAACCAATGACCTTTTGCATGAAAGGCAAACGCCTTACCTCCATGCTATCTCCCGGGCCAAAAACTGAAATTCTAATCAATACTGAGAATTACTACAGGATTCAAAATGAAGTTATGAATAATATTAAAACTAGAGAAAAATAAGTTAACTAAGGGGAAATTATAAAGATTATAAATTAGAAGAATTAAATGTGTAACGATATGAGATGAACACATAAGACTCAATAAAGAAAATGTTAGACTCCAATATTGTCTTCAATATTAATACATTAATAAAGCCTAAAAATTCAAATATGCAATTCAAATCTTACCTTAAGTGGAAATATAAACTGTGGGCTTTTTAACTCACTATTATAATAAGCTATAATAAAATGAGAAAATAAAATATATAAAACTAAAGCATAATGAAATTGCTATAATAAAGTGAAAAAGTTGTATCATATTAGATTTGCCTCTAAAATTAGTTTTAGTTGTCTATAAACTATTCTGTTGTGGTAGAGAATACTGATAATGTAATAAGAATATGAGAGTTAACTTTTAAAAACTTTATGGTGTGAGGTAAATTTTATTTGTATGACTAACTAGTGGCCATGGAGACGTAATACATATATTAATTCAAAGAGTATATACAGATATTAACTAATTTTTGGCCAACTAAATTGTTGTTATGACCTTAAATGACTAATATTCTTTGTACTTTAAAATTAATCTAAATAGAATTTCAAGAACATTTCTAAAAATAAAGTCAGCAATCATTGTATTAAATACAAACTATCAAGAAAGTTTACTTTGGAGAAAATATTTATAAAATTAAAAACCATTAGTTTTTATAAAAACATGTTATAAAATAAATCTCATTAAATACTTAAATAGGATAATCATTTTGAAATCTCCCATTGAATTATATACACAAGTTAAAACTTAAATAAGCATTAAATGTAATCAAGTAAAATAATAAAATTTAATAATATAAATGACTAATAGTACCTGATCCTCATGTTTTTACAATTCTTCTGAGAAAATTCTCAGAATAAGCAGTAAATTTTTTGGTTTAGATGAAATGAAGTACAATTTTATAAGCAACATTTTGCTACTTATTTACTATTAGATAAACATTCCAAATTCTCAGCACTTAAATGTAACCTAATTCAAACCAAGGTTATTGGAAATACATCACAGAGATATGGGCAGTAGCTTAGATACAGTTTCTGCTAGAGAACAGATTAAGTTCAATTTTATGAAATTTCAAAAAGCTTATAAAATTGAAGGTACAGGTTTAATCTGACAGTTACCTGATAAAATTGGGCTCACAGCAAATTTTGTTGAGACTTCTGATAAATGGTAGTACCTAATAAACGTAAAGTATTTACAAACAATAAAACACATTCTTATTATTCACCTATAATAAGTAATCATACTATTTTTGTGTTTTACTAACCCTTTATAAAAGTCAAAAGTTAAGACTTAGCAAGAATTGAATAGCAATAAAGAAGCACAATACTAAAGTTCAGTTTCTTTTGCATTTGCCTCCAGTAATACTAAAAAATGAACTTCATCTTGGACCTCTCTATAAGATTAACTCTGGAACTTGTAAAATTCTCAGGAAGTTATTCACAAGTATTTTATAATTCACCAAAGAAGCATGTCTTTAACATACTGATATTAGCTTGTACCACCTGTGCTTCATACTTGAGTTATGGTTTAATTATGAAAAATTACAGCCTTGCATTAGTATGTTAATATACTCTAGTTTTGAAACACAATTTAATCTTAGTCAATAAAATTGGTATAAGTAGATCCAAAGCAATAGTACAGCAGTTAAGGTGTTTGACTTGTAGAAGGCCAACATGAATTAGAGCCTAGGGACTCCTTATGGTCACCTGAGCATAACCAAAGGTAATGCCTATATGCAAATCCAGGAATAAATTCTGTCCACTATTGGTTATGTCCCCCCCAAATAATTGGAATAATTGGAGAAGAAAATAATATTAATACTGATATAAGTTGTACAACAGGAATGTCAAATATTATGTGTATTTGATATAATAAAATTATATCCAATGAAATTTGTTTCAACATAGGCCATATATATGGAAACTATGCTTTCCATTAAAAATTGTATTTTTATCCAGGAAATAATATAGTGCTCAAAGCACATTGCTAGATTGCACTTGACTTGAGTTTGATTCATGACACTCCATGGTTCCACAAGCATCACCAAAGCAATCATTGTGGTCATAGTATTACAGGGGTGACCTGGTAATACCTGGTATTATTAGCCTGAACAATATTTCATCTGTGAACCCTAGCATTAAACTGTTAGAAAATTGGTCTGAGAATTGCCGATGGGGCCCTGAGACTCCTGAGCATAACATGAGATCAACCCATCCCCTGAAAAAATTTTGTTTTCTATTGACCTAGTTCATTTACAGTTTCAATGCCCAACAATGGCAAGTTTTCTTAACTTTTTATTCATATGACTACTTTTAATCTCTTTCTAAAATGTCTGTAAATAGAATCTTAAATATGCAATGGGGGGGGGAGAGATGTAACCCAAAAACCAAAAAAAAAAAAAAAAAAAACCTTTTCTTTTTTGTTATATTTTGTGGTTTTGGTGGGCACAACCAATAATGCTCAGGGATTATTCCTCTCTATGCTCAGTGATTGGGCCTTAGAGTACTAATGGGATGCTTGGGATTAAACTCAGCTCAGCAAATTGCAAGCTAAGCATCCTAACTCATGTTACTCTTGTCCCTTAGATATTCCTTTGGGTATATTTTCCCTTGTTAAATTGGATTAGAATTTCATTCACAGTACATTTATTAGCTATTAGCAGTCATAAGTCTTAATTGCTGTGATATTTTACAATGTGATATATCATAATTTCTTTATTCATATATACTTAAGACACTTGAATTATTTTATTTGTTATGAATCTAAACAAACCAATATTTTGTGGGGTTTTTTTGTGTTATTGTTGTTTGGGGACATACCCAGCTGTGCTCAGGGTTTACTCCTGGATCTGAGCTCAGAAATCACTCCTAGCAGGCTGGGGGAACAATATGGGATGTTGGGAATCAAACCTGGGTCTGTCCTGGGTGAGCCGCATGCAAGGCAAATGCCCTACTGCTGTATTATATCTCTGGCCCCTAAACATGCCAATATTTTGATGTACATATTTTTTAATATTTGGGATAAACACCTGATAGTGGAGTTTATGAATTGCAGTCAATTTACATTTGACTTTGTAAGAAAGCTCTAAGAAGTCTCCAAAGCAAATATGGGATGCAAGGATTGAACCCGGGGATTGAATCCCAGTGTGTCCCAAGAAGGCAGTGTGCAAGGCAAATGCCCTACTGCTGTACAGTCACTCAAGCTCCACTCCTAGTTTTGAAGAAAAATTTTATTAGTCTCTCTTACATTTTATTCTATAATTAACATTAAATAATTTTTATGGACCCGGAGATATAGCACAGCTGTGTTTGCCTTGCAAGCAGCCGATTCAGGACCTAAGGTGGTTGATTCAAATCCCGGTGTCCCATATGGTCCCCCGTGCCCGTCAGGAGCTATTTCTGAGCAGTAATTCCTGGAGTAATTCCTGAACGCTGCCGGGTGTGACCCAAAAACCAAAAAATAAAATAAAATAAAAATAAATTTTTGTAAAGTGAGAGGGAAATCAATATTTATTATATAGCTAGCACATTGTTTCTGATTTATTCAGGTTGTTTTCATAAGCTCATTCATGAAATTTTATAGAATTTAATGCTAAAATTTACCATTATCACCAGAAATAGCTCAGTTAATTGAAACAAAAATGCACAGGAACAGAGTTGGAGAGGTACTACAAAGGTTAAAATACTTTCTTCTCATGCATAAACCTGGATTTGCTGCTATATCATTTATGTTTGTTTCCTTTAGCATAACCCAGAGCAGCTTTGGTAGCTCTAAGTAGAACACAGTAATCTCTAGCTCAAATGATTAGGATTAGAGAGGCTCAAATAAACTCACCTTCAATTATCAGCCTACGTAGTAGACGAGAGTCAGCAGAAGGGACTCAGAGACTTCTAAGGGGGAAAAAAAACTTAATAAATTATATGCAATTTGTACAGGTTAATGGCAGGACAAATTAGAACATAAATTATAAAAACACTCAAAGAAATTTTTCCCTATAGACATCTTATCTTGACATACAAAGGATTATAAACAGAAATGGACTCATTTGATAACTACACTTTATTCTAATTAATAGATTATAAAATTATACTCCTTTTTAGTTCTCAAAATCTTCTTCTTGATCAGTATAATAGGACTTATTAATTTTATTTATCTTTTCCAAAGAACCAATTTTGGTTTTATTTATTGCCGCTACTCTATTTTAATAACCTCTCCTGTTATCTAAATTAATATTTTTATTTGCTAATATAGTTCTAATTGTGTATGTAGACTACTAGATTTTTTTATTAAAATGTTTCATAGGGGCAGGGGCGATGGCTCATCGGTAGCATATTTGCCTTGCATGAAGCTGACCTATGGTAGACCTCAGTTCTATTCCCAGAGTCCCATATGGTCCTCCAAGTCAGTCAGGACTAACTGGGTGTGACCCCAAATCAAAAATAAATAATAAAAAATACAAAAAGTTTCTTAACTCAGCATGCATTTTGTTTGTTTGTTTGCTTTACCATCTAATCTTAACTAGCCATTCCTTTTTCTCAGTAAAAACATCAAAAGCGCCATACGTGATAGCACAGCGGTAAGGGTTTTGTCTTGCATGCAACTGACCCCGGAAGGACTTCAGTTCTATTCCCGGTGTCTCATATGGTCCCCCAAGTGTCTGACTTATGTACAATTTTACTTGTAACATGTTATATATTATACTAGGACAAGTTCCCTGATGCCTGGCCGATATTTTAATGCCCTGATCCGCTCATTCCACATTGCTCCCCCTCTAGTCTAGTGTATGCTTGTAGGCTTAAAATCTGCTGGTAAAATTCTGTGACTTTTTTCCCATCTTAAGGGCTCACTGCTCTGTTATTGGGACTCTCTACGGTTATAGCACAACAGCTCTCTGACGCTTTCAGAAAGTCTCTTATCACAGATATTAACATTATCTAATTAAATAATTTTTTCAATTGTCAATATTTAAAATGATCAACTAAATTAGCTAGTTTATGTGGCACACCTTTCCTCCACTCCCACTATAACAATTTAACCGTTGTATTCTTCGCTGGGTCCCTCTCCATCATTCCAATTCATCCTTAATACCATAGAGCAACTAAACTTTACTCAGAGTTTAGCTGGTGTTTTCACACACACACACACACACACACACACACACAC
>PVKC010013731.1:0-22723 GCA_004027635.1 Crocidura indochinensis | reverse complement strand
AGCTGTTTCACTATTTTGTTGTCCAAATCTTCTTCTTCACCTAGGGTTCTCTTGGCAGCCTCCAGGAGGCAGCTGACAAATTCACTGTAATCTTCCTGAGCTCATTCTATGATTTTAGTAATGGGTGTTAAAACCAATCCCTTGAAACACCCTCGAATAGCTAAAGCACTCTTAGGGAAAAGGAAAAAGGGAGGCATTATTTTCCCCAACTTTAAACTGTACTAAAAAGCAATAGCTATCAAAACAGCGTGGTATTGGAATAAAGACAGACCCTCAGATCAATGAAATAGGCTTGAGTTCTCAGGCATCGTCCCCCAGACATAAAATTACCTAATTTTTGACAAAGGAGCAAGAAATCCTAAGTGAAGCATGGAAAACCTCTTCAACAAGTGGTGCTGGCAGAACTGGTTAGCCACTTGAAAAATAGTGAACATAGACCCCCAGTTAACATCATGTATGAAGGTAAAATCCAAATGGATTAAAGACCTTGAGATACCATAATGTATATAGAACAACATGTCGATAAAACACTCCATGACATTGAGACTAAAGGCATCTTCAAGGAGGAAACTGCACTTTTCAACAAATGGAAGCGGAGATCAACAGATGGAAATACATTAAACTGAGAAGCTTCTGCACCTTAAAAGAAATAGTGGCCAGGATACAAGAGTCACCCACCCAGTGGGAAAAATGATTCACCTAACACCCATCAGATACGGGGCTAATATCCAAAATATACAGGCCACTGACAGAACTTTACAAGAAAAAAAAACTCTAATCCCATCAAAAATGGGGAGAAGAAATGAACAGAAACTTTGATTAAAAAAAGAAAAAAACAAATGGCCAAAAGGCACATGACAAAATGCTCCTCGTCACTAATCATCAAGGAGATGCAAATCAAAACAACTATGAGATACCACCTCACACCACAGAGATTGACGCACATCAAAAAGAATGAGAATAATCATTGCTGGCGGGAATGTGGAGAGAAAGGAACTCTTATCCACTGCTGGTGGGAATGCCGTCTAGTCCAACTTCTATAGAAAGTGAAATGGAGATTCCTCCAAAATCTGGAAATTGAGCTCCCATTCGACCCAGCTATTTCACTCCTAGGTATATATCCTAAGAACTCAAAAAATCAATACAAAATCTCCTTCCTCACACCTATATTTATTGCAGCACTCTTCACAATAGCCAGGCTCTGGAAACAACCAAGATGCCCTTCAACAGATGAATGGCTAAAGAAACTGTGGTACATATACACAATGGAATTTTATGCAGCCATCAGGAGAGATGAAGTCATGAAATTTTCATATTCATGGATGTACATGGAATCTACCATGCTGAGTGAAATAAATCAGAGGGAGAGTGATACACACATAGAATAGTCTCACTCATCTATGGGTTTTGAGAGAAATGAAAGTTATTTTTGCACCAATCCTCAGAGACAATGAGAGGAGGGCTGGAACTTGCAGCTCACTTCATGAAGCTCACCACAAAGAGTGCTGAGTGCATTTATAGAAACAACTACACAGAGAACTGCCATAATCACGTGAATGAATGAATGAGAGAACTGGAAAGCCTTTCTGGAGTACAGGTGGGGGTGGGTTGGGAATGAGGGAGACTTGGGAAATTGGTGGCAGGAATGTTGTACTGGTGAAGGAGGTGTTCTTTGTATGACTGAAACCTAATAACAATCATATATGTAATCAAGATGTTGAAATAAAGAGAAAAAAGGAAGGTAGGGCACACAGGGCTCCCATAGCTCCATTAGCTGTGTGGGCCAGCAGACCACTGGGAAGGTGTATTTGCAGTGTCTCAGAGGCAAATCTATCCTGTCCACTGAGTTGCTCTTAAGTCCACTGTGCCAGATGGAGAGCAGGTAACATGCCATTGGCAGTAGTTTGGCAAAGTTCCTGAAAATCTGTTCTCCAGTTTAAAAATTGCACAAGGTTGAGGACATCCTGGGCTACCTTAAGCCATTCACAGGCTGTGTAAAAGTTGTCCTCCTGCAGAGAGAGCATCGAGGATACATTGAGTAAAGGGAGAATCAGGGCATAAATTTTAATAGCATTGTGCAGATCCTGTAGGGTTTTTTGACTTAACTGTTGAAATTCTCTTATTGCCTGTCCCACGGGGTGCTCGCAGCCATCTGCAGGCATGGGAGCAGCCTCAGCCTCAAGGCCCCATTCTCCTCAATATCAAGGTCCCCATCTTCGGTGTCATTAGCTCCAATATGGGGGGGTGTGCAGGGTCGGCAGGATCTATGGAGATGGAGGGCCCTGAGATCTAGTCAGCATCCGCCAAATTAAGATCTGGTGTGGACTGAGAGTCATCTCCATTAAGGAAGACTTCAGTGTAGAAAGCTTGGTGGAGAGCTGAGCATATTGCTTTTGCAGTTCCAATTCCCTCCACAGGCCATGTACCTGGGCAGAGAGTTGCTGCTCCATGGCTGCCAGGGAAGAATCAGGGATCATAATAGCAGAAGTGCAAAATGAAGGAGGGCAGAAAGTCATAGGGTGCGGTCAATCAGGGATGTGATATTTAGCAGCCTTGTCTTCCAGGGTTTGGGTGTCTCCTGGATCCAAAGGAGAGTCTCCCGGGTCGATGGTCAAGGAGACCTTATTAATGGCTGTGTAAATCTTTGGCATAAGAGTTGGTTTGGACAGAATCAGTTGCAGATCATCGATGGAAATAGAGATGGACCGAAAGGGGTTGGGGAAATTTGTGTGGGCTTATGGACTCGCTCTAAGGAATGTAATGAGGGTATGGAGGCGGCCCTTGAAAGGAGACGGAGGCACTCTGTCGCCACTTATAAGAGGCAGCGCTTCTTAGAGTCTGTCTGTAAGTCCTCAATCATATCCCTGATTAAGCACCAATAAGATAAAACGGTACTTATTAATGCTTCCTGGCACTCCATCAATAATTCATTTAGTTCTTTTCCTACTTTCTGCCACTTCAAGGGGTGCATTTCAGGACTACTAAGAATGAACCAAGGATAATTTTTATCTATGAATAAGAAAAAATGTACCAAATCTTTTTCTTTACTTTTACTCCTCTTTCCCTGAGGGAAGCCTTTACATCTTAAATGAACTTTTCTTCCTTAGACAACTTATGACCCATTCCGATGGGATAGAATGTAGAATGCGCAAATTTCTCTTACCTGTCCACACTGCCGTTGAAGAGGCTTTTCCGGCATCTTATGATCACGCCTTCGAAGTCGAACCCGTCTGGCAAGTGTCCGTACACCATGCCCCACGTTGGACGCCACTTTTCCCATCATATGGGACAAGTTATTCGTGGAGGAGAAGGGGACCAAACCTGAAAGACAATGAGCGAGAAAGAAGGAATAGACCAAGCATGGAATCAAGGTCTGCTTTTTATTGAGGCAGGCAGGGCTTTTTAAAATTTATTTTAACAAAGGGGGAGAACCCCTCTGCAGAAACAGCAAACAAGAACACACAGATAACCGGTTATATCTTTTGGGGTTAATCTTAACTGGAGTATGTCTTTGCAGTTAATCTTTTGTTCATAGTTATTCTTATCTGAGAACACCATGCAGCAGTCTCAAGGCTTTCTGGAACATGAATCAATTGTAACAGTTGTTCTTTTTAAAGGCTCAGGGCTTCTTTCAAAGCTAATTGCCACAAGTCACATACTCATGCCAAGCCAGGGGAGTTGGTGGGTACAGTCATTGTATTAGCAACTGCCTCTGACAGTTGTTTCTGAACAGAAATGTTTCTGAACAGAAACATTCAAGGGCTGCTCCTGGCTATAGAATAAGATATTGCTCGTGGCTTGGGGCCTGAGCTATTATATAGGTAGTAAGGAGTCTGCCTTGCCCAGGGTAGCCTAGGACGGATTATGTTTCAAAGCCGTGGCATCCCATATGGTAGTACAAGCCAGGAGCAATGTCTGAGCACATAACTAGGAGTAAACCCTGAATGTCACTGGTGCGGCCCCAAAACCAAGACAATTAAAATTAAAAAACTGCTCCTGGCCAGTTATGGGGGAACATATGAGATAAGGATGCCAGAAAATGAATCCAAGTCCATCCTGTTTCAGCTGTGTCCAAGGAAAATGCCCTGTGCTGTGTTAACTCTCCATCCCCTCAAGTTGGTATTTTTTAATATTATTTGAATTTTGTCTTGATGGGTGTTAATGTGAGTCAAACCTCACAATATTCTAGAGTAATCCTTTAGCAGAACACAGAGCTCCAACCAAGAAATTAAACCTGAGGTTTTATCATATGAAGCATGTTCTCTAACACATAAATCATCATCCTGTTCCTCCTCTTCTCTATTTTTATATTATCAGACTGAATTTTATTTTATTTAATATTTTGCTGGGGGCTACACCCAGTTTTGCTCAGGAGTTATTCCTGGATATGAACTCAGAAATCACTCCTGGCTTGGAGAACGATATGTTATGCCAGTGGATCGAACTACAATCTATCAGAATTTTATGCGTGCAAATCTAAGGCAATATGAATTGCACAAATGCTACAGCAGTTGGAAAAATTTTTTTTGCATTTTTGTCACCAATTAGTAACACTGAGGGGTTACTCCTGGCTAAGCGCTCAGAAATTGCTCTTGGCTTGTGGCCAGATTTGTGGCACAAATGTTAAGTCGTCTGTCTTTCACATGATAGCCTAGTGATTCAATTTCCCAGTGTCCCAAATGGTCACCCAAGCCAGGAGCAATTTCTGGGCATATAGCCATAGTAAGTCCTGAAAGTCAACACATGTGCCCCAAGAAACCCAAAAGAAATTTAGAAAAAAAGAAATTGCTCATGGTTCAGGCAAACATATGGGATACTGGGAAATGAACCAGGTCCATCCATTTCAGACGTGTGCAAAGAAAATGCCCTGCCAATGTGCTATCTCTACAACCACTTAACTCAATAAATTTAAGACTATTTAATTTTTCGTCTTGATGGGTGTTTTATTTGAATCAAACATAGCAATATTCTGGAGTATGTCTTTAGCAGAACACAGAGCTCCAACCAAGAAATTAAGCCTGGCATTTACCATGTAAAGCATTTTCTCTAATGCATAAAGCTATCTTTCTGTTCCTCTTCACTAATTTATATATTATCAGATTTTACTTAGTAATTTGCTGGGGGACTATATCATGTGATGCTCAGGAGTTACTCCTGGCTATGTGCTCAGAAATCACTTCCGGCTTTAAGAAATATATAGGGTGCCAGGGGGATTGAACCCCACACTGTCATAAATTAGCATTTGCATTGCAAACATGATATGGCTGCACTAACACTCCTGCACCTGGAAAAAATTTTTTTTTTTTTTTTTGCTTTTTGGACCATTTCCAGTGACACCCAGGTGTAAATCATGTCTATGAACTCAGAAATTACTCTTATCTTGGAGAATGGTATGGAATGTCCTTGGATCAAAAGGTAGAAAAGTTCCAGCTCAGAATTGGTTCCGAGGGGTCCAGTGCTTGGATGTGAGGAATTGGTCAGATAAATGAGAGCAGGAGTTTCACCTCCCGGGTTACTGATTTATCAAAGACGATTCTGATCTGAGCCTGGAATAAAAAAATAAATAAAATATATTAATAAAAGAAAAATTAATGTAGTATTTAGACACTGTTTGCATTAATCTTGAGGTAATCTCCCAAACACTACTCAGAATGTCCATGGGCCCCATTGACAATTCTCAGTCAAGTTTATCTACATTTCAATGCAAGACAGTAAAGAGGTACCTGTCATACATTACCTTGTCCACATTGCAATGCAATGAGGCCTCATGATGGGACAGAGCATTGGAGCAAGTAGTAGACAGTCTGCTTGATTGTGCTAACTTACGACTTACCATGGTTCATTCCCCTTGGGTTCCATATGATTCCTCAAACGTTTGATTAGCAGTTTCTAAGTATAGAGCTAGGAATACTGAATGTTACTGGGTGTGGTGCAAAGGCCAAGAAAATAAAAAAATAAATAAATTGCTCTTGGTAGCTCAGAGGAATATATGAGAAGCCGGGAAACAAACCTGTGTCCATCCAGGTTCAGACTTGTGCAAAAGAAATGCCCTGCTACTGTGATAACTCTCCAACTCCTCAATTTAATATTTTAAGACTATTTTTTAATTGAGTGGTGATTGATTTGAGACAAACCTAGCAATATGCTGGAGCAATACTTTATCAGAACACAGAGCTTCAGGTAATTAAAGAAATTGACCCTGGAGTTTTACCATGTAAAGCATGTTCTCTCATGCAAAAAACTATTGTTCTTTTGTCTTGACTACTTTGTATATTGTCAGACTAAATTTTATTTTATTTAATATTTTGCTAGTGGCTACATCCTTCTTGAATTACACCTAGTTATGTGCTAAAAAATAGCTCCTAGTTGGAGCATTATATGGGATGCCAATGGATCAAACCAGGTCTGTCATGGGTTAACTTGTGCAACTCTAATGCAATGCTGCTTTTACTAATGCTCATTCTGCTGGAAAGACATTTACTTTTAGCTTTTGGGCCACATTCAGTGATGGTCTAGGTAACTCCTGGCTATGTAATCACAACTCGGTCCTGGCTGAGGGAATACACAGGATGCCGGGGGATTGAACAGAGGGCCTTCCTAGGTTTTCACATCTAAGGCAAAGGCACTACATACAGCATGTACAACAGAACTGTCTACTGGACAGTATTTTTGGGGGTACACACCTGACTATGCTCAGGGATTAATCCTTGCTATGTGCTCAGAAACTACACCTGACTTTGGGGACTATATGTAATGACTGGTAAACGAACCAATGTCTGTTTTAGGTTAGGACATGACAGGCAAATGCCCTAGTGCTTGTACCAATGCTCTGCTCCCTGGAATTTCTTTCTTTTTTTTTTTTTGGTTTTTGGGTCACACCCAGCAGTGCTCAGGGGTTACTCCTGACTCCATGCTCAGAAATTGCTCCTGGCAGGCATGGGGGACCATATGGGGCACCTGGATTCGAACCGATGACCTTTTGCATGAAAGGCAAACGCCTTACCTCCATGCTATCTCCTGGGCCCCTCCCTGGAATTTATTAATGGCAAAATTTGTATTGAGATTCACATTCACTGTATTCTACAACCAATTTTCAGATATAACTAATAGCATCTAAAATATAAGATTTTTCTGCTGTAAATTTGGAGGCTACATCTATAGAGTAAAAATATATGAAGTAGCAAAGTAACGTATTTACTAAAAATAACTTTCATATTTCAGACTTAATTAGTATTTTTCATGTTTTGGTGCCAATGTATCACCTGAAAATCTTGGTACTATTCAAACTATTATTTAGTAGGTCTATAATTTGATGCAAAATTTATTAGATAGAGGATACCTTTACTTTATGCCCAATAAAATACATAAGTATTAAGTTTCTATAGGAAGCCTGTTCATATTTTTACATAATAAAAATAGAGTCTATATCACAATGCTTAAAATAACCTATGATAAAATGTAAAAATACAGAATATATCTTAATAAAATAAATATAAATGGAAAATTTAGATACTGTTTTCATTAATCTTAAGGTATTCTCCCAATCACTTCTCAGAAGTTCCATGGGACCGATTGACATTTCTCAGTCATGTTTATCTATATTTTAATACAAGAGGATAAGGAGGTTCCTGTCTTGCCTTATTTTTTCCACATTGACCACCAGTGCAATTCATTGAGGCCTCATGATGGGGCCAGAGCAGGGCTGCAGGTGGTAGGCTTTTTTTCTTGCATGTGCAAACCTTGGATAGAATGAAGTTCCATCCTCTGGATTCCATAAGATTCCCCAAGCCATGAGAAAAAATTTTTAAATTTTGGTTTGGTGGACCACACCATTTCATGCTCAGGGGTTACTTATGGATATGAGCTGAGAAATCTCTCATGGCTGGGGAGACCATATGTGATGCTGGGAATCCAATCTGGTCAGTTCTTGGCAATGGCTTTCAGTACTGATGCTGTACCTCTAGTGCCACCAATCCAACCCCTAGTCATGAGCAATTGCTGAGAACATTGCCAGGAAAGACTCCTGAACATTATCACTGGGGCACAATAACAAACAAATCAAAAAATAAAAAATGAAAAAGAATGAAATTGCACCTAGCAGCTCAGAGGTACATTTGGGACACCAGGTAAAAATCCAGATCCATCCTGGTTTGGTCATCTGCAAGGGATATGCCCAAACATTGAGCTAAATATCTAGCCACTCAATTTTATATTTTTAGTCCTATTTAATTTTTTGTCTTCATGTGTGTTTTGTTTCAGTCAAACCTACAATATTCTGAGCAAGCTTTATCAGAAAACAGCTCCATGCAATTCAAAAATTTAAACCTGGGGTTTTACCAGGTGAAGCATGTTATTTAATGAATGAAGCTATCATCCTGTTCCTCTTCTCTAATATATACATTATCAGATAGAATTTTATTTTATTAAATATTTTGATGGGGGACTACACTACTGACACGTAGGAGTTACTCCTGGCTATGCGCTCAGAAATCATTTCTTGCTTGGAGAATGTTATAGGATGCCAAGAGATTGACCCATGTTCTGTTGTAAGTTTGTCATAATAACACTTGCAACAAAACTCCTAAAACTGGACAAGATTTAATTCTTTTTTTTTCTTTTTGTATCATACCCAGTGATACTCAGGCGTAAAACATGGCTAATCACTTAGTAATGGCTTAAGGCTTGGAGAATCATATGGGATGCCCATGTTTCAAATCATGGTCTACACTGTAATACATTTTTGCATGTAACTCTATGACATACAACTTGCACGAATAATCCAGCCAATGGAAAACAATTTTTTGCTTCTTGGGCCACATTCGGTGACACTCAGGGGTTAATTTTGGCTATGCATGCAGAAACCACTCCTGGTTTGGGGGAGAATATGGGAATCCAGTGGACTAAACACAGCGTGCCCTGAGTTTGTGCATGCAAGGTAAGCACCCTACTGCATGCTCCACCATGCAAGACACTGAAAAAAAATTATTTTGCTCTTTTGTCCACACCTAATAATGCTCAGGGGTTACTCCTGACTATGGGTTCAGAAATTGCTACTGGCTTCAGGCCAGAGTGGTAATGAAAGAGCAAGCTGCCTGACTTGCCCATGCTATCCTAGGAGAGACATTGGTTCAATCACCTGGTATCCAATATGGTCCCCCAAGCCAGGAGCAATTTTTGAGCATATAGCCAGGAATAAATTCTGAATGTCACTGCATGTGGCCTAAAACCCCCCCAAAAAAGAGTAAATAAATTGCTCCTGGTTTGGTGGACCATATGAGATGCCAGGAATCAAAAAAAGATATGTCCTAGGCTACTGAAATTTTTTTTCAGATTCACATTCATATGAATTCAACAATCAGCTTTCATATACAACTGAAAGAGTTTAAAACGTTAAGTTCTTGTTCTGCTCTAAATTTGGAGTCTACAAAGATAGATTGCAAATATATGAATGAGCAAAGTCACATACTTACTACCAAATAAGCTTCAGATTTCATATTCAATTAATATGTCACATATTTTGGTTTTCTATATATCACCTAAAGTTCATGTTACAATTCTATGATTTGATGTGGTAATTTATTAGATGAGGACACTTTTACTTCTTGCTCAAAAGAAAGAGTAAGTATTAAGATTTTATATTATGTGGTTTCATTATGTTACATAATAAAAATTAGCTTCTATTTTAGAATGCTTTAAGGAATATCAAAAATTGTTGATTTATATTAAAAGTGAAGAATACATAAATATATGTTAATGAAAGAAAATTAATGGAGTACTTAGATACTGCTTGCATTAATCTTGAGATAATCTGTCAATCAGTACTCAGAAGTTCCATGGGCCCCATTGACAATATTTGGTCAAGTTTCTGTACATTTTTATTATATTTATTTTTTATTTTTAATTATGTGAACAATGATGCAAAGAAAGAGAACAAGTTAAAGTTACAGTGGAAGGACAAACACCCCCCAAAAAAAAGAGTTCTCTGAAGAAATCCCCCTGCTGCAACTTTAATTTTGAACTTACAAAGGACATTAAGAAAAATAAAACAGAACCCATGTACAATTACTTTGTCCCTAAAGTCCTCAGATTATAGTACATTATACTACTTCCTAGCGGTACACCAAGAAATCTAAATCCATAAAATTTATGTAACACCTTAAACTTGGAGGCATAGTAGTTTTTTACATTCTCATGCACATGCATATTAGTTTAAGTTTACCTCAAAATTTTAATCGTTTTTTTTTAAGGTTTAGAGTCAAAGGAGCACAGTAAAAATGGTGTTAGAGTGGCAATTATTGTTTGTATAGGACCACCAAAATATGGGGGATACAAAAAAGGAAAGCCTTGGCCTAAATACAAAGAGACCCTACCCCTGAAGTTTCCTGGCATAAGACCAATTCTAGACTCCAGGCAAACTAGTTTGTCCAATCCAGTCATTGTCTATAGTGCCACTACAGATTTATTTTTCACACAGTCTCTATTGTTGATATCATGTTTCTGTATTGAAGATCCTGGAATCTGTATATCATACACTGAAGTCAGGATGATGCAGAGCATCCTCTAATTTCAATTCACAATTAAAGGGCAATGCAGTAATCCCTGTCCAGTAAGCAGGTCGTTGTTGTTAAGTCTTCTCAGTGTTAAAGGAAGACTCTTTTGAGTAGAACGATGTCAGAGCAGCAATAGGGTCTTCCCTGGTACAGGATTGGTTCCATGTGATGTTATAGACAACTTGGGATGATTCATAGGTGGCTTCTCTGGTTCAGGGGTGAATGGAGAATGCCCATTCTTCTGAGACCTGTGCCAGGTCATTATGTCAATGTTAGGGTGTAAGGTCCCATTGTACTAAAAATGTATGTGTTCCTATCTATATTAGATAAGAACTTATTTGTATGCATTGTATTTTCCATTTTAATGTGCCTATGCAAACAAGGAACTAGTGTCACATGTCATTATCAGCGCATATGTGGGAAGCAAGAACAAGTCCAACATTCCCCGTGAACTGATTCAAACATAAGCATTAAACTGATGGACTCTTTCACCAAAATTCCTTATTGAACAGTTCACAAAGAGAAGATAAGATAAAAAAAAAAGTGGGGAAAATAAGCAATTTAACATAAGACAGTGAACACAATTATCACTGTTTAAGGGGATATTCAATAATAGTTATAGTGGTTGAGGGAAAATATCTACAATATTCAAAGGAGATAGCATGTCCCTTTTATGTCATTAGGAATAGTCGGGAGGAGGGTGCTGAATCCTGGACAACACTTTGGTCTGTGATTTAGTGTTCTGGAGTCTGCAAAATAACTCCCCAAAGTTTCATATCGGGAAATGCATTTGAGTGGGAACTAATCTGAAACCTAGTATGTTAGCAACCATAGTTACACAATGAAGGCAGGAAGAGGCCAAGAGACTGCTGAGAGTAAACAAATAGGAAAAGAGTACTCCTCTCTTCCCATCCTGAAAATCCATCCTCTCATTTTTATTTTCAATTTATAGAGAACCGGAAGCCAGCTATCTACCTGGCTCCTGACCATGCTCCTCTCCTCTAGAGTAGTGGTGGGGGGGAGCCTGAGGTCCCCAAAGGAATCCACTTAAAGCCCACTTCAGGCCACCTGAACTGGCACCCAGGGCAGGCCTAGAGTCCAGGGGAGAAATAGGGGAATGGCTGGGGGCCTGCCATGCCTCCCATCACCCCCCAAGCCTGGGAGAAGGCCTCGGGCATGGAGTGTCCCCTAAACCCATATCTGGGAAGAGTTGGCCTCCCAGGCCAGTTATCTACATTTTAATACAATGATAAGGATGTACTTGACATGTCTTAGCTTGTTCACATTGACCACCCTTGCAATGTAAGTAGGCGTCATGATGGGAACAGATTGATGGCTCAAGCAATAGGCCTTTTGCTTGAAAGTGCTAAACTAGGACAGACTGTGGTTCAATCCTCTTGTGTCCCATATAGTTCCACCAAGCCATGAGCAATTTCTCAGCACAGACCTAGGAAAAATTCCTGAATATTACTGATTGTATCTTAAAACCAAGAAAAATGAAAAAAAAAAAAAAGAAATTGTTCCTGGCAAATTTGGGATAACTTATGTATAGCTAAATTCAATTTAACTTGCAATTATGGGAAAAAAATTGTTTCTTTTATTTTCCTTATATTTCTAGCCTCAAACAATAGCTATACCATAATTTGTGTATTGTGTATTTATCTACAGCATATTGCATAACTGCTTTAAAAATAAATAATATACGTAAGTGCTTCCCAAACAGGTGATATGAAGTCTAATTGATGGTCTCTATGAGACTTCCATATATTTTCATTATTGATAGAACCAAATTGATTTATATAAACATATATACTTAGAAAAAATCTTAATCATTGGGCACGGGAGATAGCATGGAGGTAAGGCGTTTGCCTTTCATGCAAAAGGTTATCGGTTCGAATACCGGTGCCCCATATGGTCCCCCGTGCCTGCCAGGAGCAATTTCTGAGCATCGAGCCAGGAGTAACCCCTGAGCACTGCCAAGTGTGACCCAAAAACCAAAAAAAAAATACAAAACCAAAAACAAATCTTAATCATTTTTGTCAAGTATTTCCATAAATCTGTATGTATGTAAGTGTGAACTCTAGTTATATCCACTACGGATTTAAAATTAAATTGACTCATGAGCTTTATGCAGCAATTTAATATAGTAAGCTTACTATATTTTTTCTCTGCTTGCTTTGAATACTTATATCACAGGAGTAACTATTGAACCTCTAAATGTAATAAAGAAATTAAAACTGCAGAATCAAACCAGTCAATTGCATTCACTTGCTGTTAAGTAGCATAAAAAATTCATCTTATCCTATAGGCAGAGACTACTTCCTTTTCCATCCTAAAAACAGGATGGACTTTCTCTGCCCACACTCCCTTTATAATAGTTCTTAAATAATAGAACTTCTAGAATATAAATCTATAAGGAAGTCCTATAGCTTCCCCTGAAAATAATTAAAGCTATCAAAATTTAATACAGGTCTAAAAAACAGTTTCTCTGGAACCCAGTCAATAGTAATCAACTATCATGCTTCCACTAATTTCTAACTTAAGTTTTCCAGTTCTCCAGAAAAAAATCCGTAGGAACTATCTGCAAACAGTTAGTTTTTGGACAGCGTCTCTGCCTGTATCGAGTTTCCACCTTGACAGAGAAATGGTCTGCTTGCAGATTCAGCTACTCAACACCCTATGCAGAGTTCAGCTGCTCAATCCCCCCATCCTGTGACAACCAAAAGGGGCCAGAATGCAGACATCCTGGAAACTCCTGTTGACATCTAACTAACTACTGGAGAGTGCCTGGCAACAGATGACGTCAGACCCGCAGATAAAAATTAAAAAACTGAACTGATACACTCATAAAAATCAACACTGAACTTATAGACTCTTATACAAAAAATAGCACTTTTTACTCTTCTGTGTATGTTTCTTGTTAAGCCTAATTTGTTTATCAGCAGCTGCTACCATTTACTGTCGTATCTAAATTCATTGGAATTTAAAAAAATTATGTATATATGCATATGAGGAGATTCGCAGACCAGCAGTTTCACTTCGAACAATATTCCTATCAAAATCTGTTTATATATTCTATTGTTTAATTCTTCCGCTCTGAACTTTAAATTTCCTATGTTTATGGCAGGATTAAAAAATATTAGTATTACCCCAGTATTTTTTTTTTGCTTCTTATAATTTTCTTGTATACAGTGCTTTACTTAATTGTTCTAACTCCTTAATGTCAGGAAAGATTCCCAGTCTATATTAGTCTATATTTTAGTCCTTGTAAGTTAGATAGTAACTGACATCCTAGTATTCTTACTATTTTTGACCACTTTAAGCTAATGTAAGTTTTATATTAATTACAACTTCTGCATCCCACATTTTGGGGATCAGATTGCTAATCATTAAATTTTCTTTAGTGCTGTTATTTCTCGACCTTCTAATTATTTACTATTACACTAAGTCAAGCCTGAGAGATAGCATGGAGGTAAGGTTTTGCCTTGCATGCAGAAAGTCAGTGGTTCAAGCACGGTATCCAATATGGTCCCCTAAACAGTGACAGGTGAAACTCTTGAGCGCAGAGCCAGGAGTAACACCTGAGCACTACCTGGTGTGACCTTTAAAAATAAAGAGTGTATTGCCTGGGCATGCCTAAGCCTTTAGGGGGACTCAGCCCACCAGATGTATCCTTACATTTTCCTGGTGGGTAGAAATAATTTAACCCCCATGGGATCTCTCAAAAGCCTCACGTTTGTTGCCAACTGTTGTAGACATCTGCAACAAGAGTGCAAATATATGAAGGAGCAAAGTCACATTTTTACCACCAAGTAAGCTTCAGACATTTTTTTTCGATTTTATATTCAATTAATACTTCTTATGCTTTGGTTCCTATATATCCCCTAAAAATCATGTTAAAATTCAAGTTATAATTCAATAGATCTAAGATTTGATATAATAATTTATTAGATGGGGGACACTTTTACATCTTGCCCAGTAAAGGGATAAGTATTAAGATTTTGCATAATGTATTTTCATGCTGTTACAAAGTAAAGGTAGCTTCTCTTTTAGAATGCTTTAAGGAATCTGAAAAATATGTATTTATATTAAAACTAAAAATACATAAAATAGTGGCCGGTGCAGCCTGGAATGTGGAGATGAGATTGTGAATATGAGCATGACCATGCAAGGCGAATATGTGCGCCCACTCCAGGTCCCCACCCTCATCAACAACTTGATCTTCATGATCAGGTGGAACACCCACCATCAGCAACACCGGGGTCTACTGTAGATGATAAAAATCTCCCTCCTGCGAAGCCCCCCTGTTTGGGCCCTGTGCAGTAAGACCTTCCAGGAGGCCATGACATCACCTGAGGCCTGGTCGGTCCAGGCTCAGATTTGGTTCCCAGGGGTCCAGTGCTTGGATGTGATGAATTGATCCGATAAAAGAGAACCAGATTCGCCTCCTGGGTCACTAATTTATCAAAGGTGATTCTGATCTGAGCCTGGAATAAAAATACATAAAATATATGTTAATAAAATATAAATTAATGGAGTATTTAGATACTCCTTGAGGGAATCTCCCAAATACTACTCAGAAGGCCCATGGGCCCCATTAACAATACTCAGTAAAGTTTATCTACATTTCAATGCAAGAAGCTAAAGAGGTATCTGTCATGATTTACCTGTCCACTTTGACAACCTTGCAATGCAATGAGGCCTCATGATGGAGCTAGGGCGTTGGAGCAAATGGTAGGCAGTCTGCTTGACCACGCTAACCTAGGACTTACCATGGTTAATTCCCTGGGGTTCCATATGATTCCCCAAGTGATGAACAATTTCTAAGCATATAGGTAGGCATACTGAATGTTACTGGGTGTGGCTCAAAGACCAATAAAAATTAAAAGAAAAAAAAGAAAAAGAAATTGCTCCTAGTAGCTCAGGGGGAATATGGGAAGCCAGGAAACAAACCCAGGTCCATCCAGGTTCAGCCTTGTGCAAAGGAAATGTCCTGCTACTGTGCTAACTCTCCAACCCCTCAATTTAATATTTTTAAGACTATTTATTTTTCATCTTGATTGGTGTTTGATGTGAGTTAAAACTAGCAATGTTTTGGAGTAATACTTTATTAAAACACAGAGCTTCAGGTAATTAAAGAAATTGAGCCTGGGGTTTTACCATGTAAAGCATGTTCTCTAATACATAAAGCTATCATCTTTTCGTCTTGACTAATTTGTATATTATCAGACTGAATTTTATTTTATTTTATTTAATATTTTGTTTGTAGCTATATCTTGCTTAAGTTATACCTGGCTATGTGCTAAAAGATATTGCTCCAGTTGGAGCACTACATGAGATGCCAGTGTATCGAACCAGGGTAGTCATAGGTTACCGTGTGCAACTCTAATGCAACGCTCCTTCTACTAATGCTCTTACCACTAGAAAGACATTTTTTTATCTTTTTGGGCCACATTTAGTGACCTGAGATGTAGGTAACTACTGGCTATGCAATCACAACTCGATCCTGGCTGAGGGAACACATGGGCTGCCGGAGGATCTAACCGAGGTCCATCCGAGGTTTTTGCATGCAAGGCAAAAGCACTACATACTGCATATACAACAGTACTGTCTACTGGACAACATTTTTTTTTGGCCACACATTTGATTACTCACGCTTAGGGGCTAATCCTTGCTATGCGCTCAGAAACTATTCCTACCTTTGGGGACTATATGGACTCGAACCAATGTTTGTTTTAGGTTAGGACATGCCAGGAAAAACCCCCACCGCTTGCACCACACATTTGCTCCCTCAAATTTTTTTAATGGCAAAATTTGTATAGAGTTTCATTCACCGTATTCAAGAGCGAATTTTGATATATAACTAAAAAGTCTAAAATAGAAGATTATTCTGCTCTAAATTTGAAGTCTACATTGAGAGAGTACAAATATATGAAGGACCAAAGTAACATTAACTATAAAATAAGCTTCAGATTTCATATTTTATTAATATTTTTTCATGTTTTGGTTCCTGTATATCACCTGAAAATCTTGGTACAATTCAAACTATTATTTAGTAGGTCTACAATTTGATGTAACAGTATATTAGATAGAGGACACCTTTAATTCTTGCCCAATAAAAAGAGATAAGTATTAAGTTTCTATAGGATGCCTATTCATATTTTTGCATAATAAATATTAGAGTCTATATAAGAATGCATAAAGAATTCTGAAGAATTGTTGATTTATGATAAAATGTAAAAATACAGAAATATATATTAATAAAATAATTATTAATGGAAAATTTAGATACTGCTTGCATTAATCTAGTGGTTTTTTTCCAATCACTTCTCAGAAGTTCCATGGGACCGATTGACATTTCTCGGTCATGTTTACCTATATTTTAATACAAGAGGGTACATAGATTCCTGTTATGCCTTAGTTTTTCAGATTGACCACCAGTGCAATGCAATGAGGCCTCATGGTGGGACCAGAGCAGTGCTGCAAGTGGTAGACTGTTTTCCTTGCATGTGCAGACCTTGGATAGAATGAAGTTCCATCCTCTGGATCCCACATGGTTCCCCAAGCCATGAGCAAATTGTTTTGTTTTTGTTTATTGGGACCACACCATTTGATGCTCAGGGGTTACTTATGGCTATGACCTGAGAAATTGCTTATGTCTGGGGTGGGGGGAGACCAAAAGGAATGCCTGGAATCTAACACGGTCAGTTCTAGGATATGGCTTTCAAGGCTAATGTTGTACGTTTAGTGATACCAATTCAGCCCCGAGTAATGAGAAATTACTGAGAAAATAGCCAGGAAAAACTCCTAAACACCACCAGTGGAGCACAAAAACAAACAGAAAAATAAAAAAAAAAGAAGAAGAAATTGCACCTGGCAGCACAGGGGTACATATGGGATGCCGGGTAAAAATCCAGAACAATCCTGGCTTGGCCATCTGCAAGGAATATACCCGGACACTGAGTTACATATCTAGACACTAAATTTGATACTTTTAGGACTATTTAATTTTATTTGAGTCAAACCTAGCAATATTTTGGAGTAAGCCTTTATCAGAAAACAGAGCTCCATGCAATTCGAGAAATTAAACCTGGGGTTTTACCAGGTGAAGCATGTTCTTCAATACATAAAGCTATCATTCTGTTCCTCTTCTCTAATATAGATTATAAGATTAATTTTATTTTATTGTATTAAATATTTTGATGGGTGGGGGCTACACTCACTGACACTCAGGAGTTTCCCCTGGTAATACACTCAGAAATCATTCCTGGCTTGGAGAACTTTATAGGATGCCAGGAGATTGAACCATGTTATCATAAGTTTGTCATAATACTACTTACACTAACACTCATAAAACTGGAAAAATTATCATTTTTTTCTTTTTCTTCTTTTTTGTATAATACCCAGTGACACTCAAGGCTAAGTTATGTCTAATCACTTAGAATGGCTCAAGGCTTGAAGATGATATGGGATACCTATGTGTCAAATCGCAGTCCAACTGTAATAGGTTTTTGCATGTAACAGTATGCAATACCAATTGCACCATTGCTCAAGCCAATGGAAATTTTTTTTGCATTTTGGGCCACACTCGGTGATACTCAGAGGTTACTATTGGCTATGCACTCAGAAATAACTCCTGGTTTGGAGGACCATTTGGGAGTCCAGTGGACTGAAGTATAGTGCGTCCTAAGTTCGTGTATGCAAGGCAAGCTCCCTACTTCATGCTTCACCACTCAAGACATTGAAAACTTTTTTTTTCTTGTTTGTACACATCTGGCAACACCCAGGGGTTGCTACTGGCTATGGGCTCAGAAATTGCTATTGGTTTCAGGCCGCAGAGGTGACACAAGAATAAGCTGCCTGTCTTGCCCATGCAATCCTAGGAGAGACATTGGTTCAATCGCCTGGTACCCAATATGGTCCCCCAAGTCAGGAGCAATTTTTGAGCATATAGACAAGAATAAATTCTGAATGTCACTGGATGTGGCCCATAAACCAAAAAAAGAAAAGAGTAAATAAATTGCTCCTGGTTTGGTGGACCATATGAGATGCCAGGAATCAAAAAAAGATATGTCCTAGGCTACTGCAATTTGTTTTCAGATTCACGTTCACATACAACTAAAAGTGTCTAAAGTATTAAGTTCTTGTTCTGCTAAAAATTTATAGTCTACCAAGATAGAGTGCATATATATGAAGGAGCAAAGACTTTATATTCAATTAATACGTCTCATATTTGGTTTTTTATATATCACCTAAAGATCATGTTACAATTCAAATTATAATTCAATAGTTGGTCTATGATTTGATTAATAATTTATTAGATGATGACAATTTTACTTCTTGCTCAGTAGAAAGAGATAAGTATTAAGATTTTATATGATGTGGTTTCATGATTTTACATGATAAAATTTATTTTCTACTTTAGAATTCTTTAAGAAATCTGAAAATTTGTTTATTTATATTAAAAATGAATAATACATGAAATATATGTTGATAAAAGAAAAAATAATGGAGTAATTAGATACTGCTTCTTTTATTCTTGAGGAAATCTGTCAATCACTACCCAGAAGTTCCATAGGTCCCATTGACAATTCTTGGTCAAGTTTATCTACATTTCAATACAAGATAAGGTGGTACTGTCATGCCTTAGCATGTCCCCAATGACCCCAATGACCACCCTTACAATGCAATGGGGCCTCATGATGGGGACAGAGAGATGGCACAAGCAGTAGGCCTTTTGCTTGAAAGCACAAAACTAGGACAGACTGTGGTTCAATATCCTGGTGTGCCATATGGTTCCCCAAGCCATGAGCAATTTCTAAGCACAGTGCTAGGAATAACTCCTCAATGTTACCCGTTGTGGCTTAAAACAAAGAAAAACATATATAAAATTGCTCCTGTCAAACTCGGGATACCTTTTGGAATGCCAGGAAAATGACCTGGGTACATTCCCATACAGCCTTGTGTAAGGAATATACCCTACTGCTGTGCTAACTCTCCAGCCCTCAATTTGCTATTATCAACCCTTCAGCTTTTTGTCTTCATGATATTTGATGTGAATCAAACCTAGTAATATTCAGGAGTAATCCTTTATCTGAACACAGAATTCAAGAAATTAAACCTGAAATTTTATCATGTGAAGAATGTTCTTCATAGCATAAGCTATCAGCTTTTTCCTCTTCATTAATTTGTATATTTTCAGATTGAATTTTATTTGATTTTATTTAATGTTTTGCTGGGGGGGCATATTAACGGATGCTCAGGAGTTACTCCTGTTTATGCGCTTCAGAAATCGCATAAACAATTTGGGATGCTGGTGGAGCAAACCACTGTCTGTTATAAGACAGAATTTGCAATGCAAATACAATACTGCTTGCATTAACAATCTTCAACATCTTGCACATGAAAAGTTTTTTGGGGGGCCATATCCAGTGATGCTCAGGACTAACGCCCGACTATGCACTCAAAACCACTCATAGCTTAGGGGTCATATGGGACACCTAGGGATTGAACCACGATTTATCTTAAGTTCACACATGCAAAGAGAAATTCCTAACATTTGCACCACCACTGTGGCCACTAAAAAACTTTTTTTGTTTTGTTTTTATTATTTATTTTATTTATTTATTTATTTATTTATTTTGGGGGGGCACACCCAGTGATGCTCAGGGGTTACTCCTGGCTATTTGCTCAGAAGTAGCTCCTGGCAGGCACTGGGGACCATATGGGGAACCGGGGGATCGAACCGTGGTCCGTCCTAGGTTAGCGCAGGCAAGGCAGGCACCTTACCTCCAGCGCCACCGCCCGGCCCCTGTTTTTTTTTTTTTTTGTCCATACCTAGTAACACTCAGAGGTTACTCCTGTGTCTATGCTCAGAAATTGCTCCTTGCTTGGGGCTGGAGTTGTGATGCAAGCAGTAATGCATTAGCCTTGCCTCAAGCTAACCTAGAACAGACCATGGTTCTACTCCCAGTGTCCCATATGGTTCCCCAAGCCAGGAGTATTTCTGAGCAGATAGCGATGTGTGAAGCCTGAGGGACATGGGCTGTAGCCTCAAAAAATTAATAAAAGAAATTGCTCCTCGCTTGGGGACCATATGGGACAACAGGAATCAAACTGCAGTTCATCCTAGGTTAGTGCCTACAAGGCAAATGCCCTTCCACTTGCACCACAATACCAGCAGCTTGATACTAATTTTTAATGGTACAATTTGTTTTCAGAATGACGTTCACTGTATTCAACAACCAGTTTTGATATACAATTAAGAGTCTAAAACATGAGGTCTTGTTCTGCTCTTAATTTAGAGTCAATAAAGGTAGAAAACAAATATATTAAGGATCAAAGTCACATATTTACTAAAAATAAGTTTCAGCCTTTATATTCAATTAATATTTCTCATGTTTTGGTTCCTATACATTACTTGCGAATCATGTTACAATTCAAGTTCTAATTTTTAGGTCTCTGATTTTATGTAGCAATTTATTAGATTGAGGACACTTCTACTTCTTGCTCAATAAAAAGGATAAGTATTAAGTTTGTATATCATGTCTGTTAATAATTTTGCATAATAGAAATCAATGTCAATTTTAGAATGCTTAAAGGAATCTGAAAAATTGTTGATTTATGATAAAATATAAAAATACATGAAATATATCTTTTTTTTTTTGGTTTTTGGGTCACACCCGGCAGTGCTCAGGGGTTACTCCTGGTTCCATGCTCAGAAATTGCTCCTGGCAGGCACAGGGGACCATATGGGGCACCAGGATTCGAACCGATGACCTTTTGCATGAAAGGCAAACATCTTACCTCCATGCTATCTCCCAGGCCCCGAAATATATCTTAATAAAATAAAATTTAATGGAATATTTAGATACTGTTTGCAGGAATCTTGAAGGAATCTCTCAATCACTACTCAAAAGGTCCATGGGCCCCATTGAAAATTCTCTGTCAGCTTTATCCCCATTTCAATACAAGAGGCTAAGGAGGTAATGTCATCTTGTCATGCCTTAGCTTGTTCATATTGACCACCTTTGCATTGCAATGAGTCCTCATGATGGGACCAGGGTGGTTGTGCAAGTGGTAGTGTCTTGACCTTGCATACACTAACTTAGGCCTACATCGGGTCAATCCCCCGAAATACATATAGTCCCCGAAGCCAGGAGCAATTTCTGAGAGCATAACCAGGAGTAACCCTGGAAATCACAAAATGTGGCAAAAAAATTAAGAAACAAATGCTCCTGGCAGGTTTAGTGGAACATATGGAACCCAGAAAGGAACTCAGGTCCATTCCTGTCAATCTTGTGCAAAGAAAATGCCCTGCCGCTGTGATAACTATCCAGCCCCTCAATTTGATATTTTTAATACTATGTAATTTTTCATTTTGATGGATGTTTGATTTGAGTTCACCCTAGCAATATTCTGGAGTAATATTTTTATTAGAACATAGAGCTCCAACCATAAAATTAACCTGGGATTTTACATGTGAAGAATGCTCTCTCATGCATAAAGCTATCGCCCTTTTCCTCTTTTCTAATTTTTATACTAGCAGACATAATTTTGTTTGACTTTATAATATTTAATATTTTGCTGGGGGTGACACCTCGTGACGCTCAGGAGTTACGCCGACTATGCTCAGAAATCGCTCCTGGCTTGCACAACGATATAGGATGCTGGGGCATTGAACCACAGTCTGTCATATGTTAGTGTATGTACACATTGCAAAGGTAAGACTGCTTGCGCCAAGGCTCCTGCATCTGGAAAAAAAATGTTATTTGATTTAACCCTGCTAAGGCCCGCCGCTCAGCCTAGCTTAGGACGTACGTGCTGCTCCCCAACGGCGCCAACCGAACAACCGCAGAAATGGGGCCCCTTCGGTTCTCTCCAACAGTCAGTCGAAATCCACCTAATTGAGCGCCTCCTCCTGCAGGTAGCGCATTCTCCTTAAGGTGTCCACGAACTCGTTCCTGCAGCTCATGGCTTTACCTGAAGTCCAGCACCAGGCACTGAGAGAAGGAACCCAAGGGCTGGTGGTGAGGGAAGCGCACTGGCACCTCAAGAGCCTGCCAACGTTCCTCGGGCTCCCCTAGGTCCATCGGAGGACCCTAGGGTCAGAGTCCTGTGGGGAGCAGGGAGACTTTCTGCACAGGTGCCACGCTGGACGCACTTTTTTTTTT
>PVKC010013730.1:0-22733 GCA_004027635.1 Crocidura indochinensis | reverse complement strand
TTTGGTTTTAAAAATGTGGCTCTCTGGGCCAGAGAGATTGCATGGAGGTAAGGCATTTTGCCTCTCATGCAGAAGGTCGGTGGTTTGAATCCCGGCATCCCATATGGTCCCCTGAGCCTGCCAGGAGTGATTTCTGAGCATGGAATCAGGAGTAATCCCTGAGCGCTGCCAAACCACCACCACCACCACCACCACCACCCCCCAAAAAAAACTAAAAAAAATTGTGGCTCTCAAAATAAATTTCAATCGTGGTTTTGGCGAGATTTGGCTCAGTTGAAAAAAAAGGTTGCCGACCACTGACCTAGTGGATTTTTCTAGTGGTAAGAGTGGCATGTTGAAAGCTTCCACTATCACATTTTCATCCACATGTTTCTCTAGGTTTGTGAGCAAAAGCCTTACATATTTTTCTGACTCTACATTTGATGCATGGATGTTAATCAGAGTTAGCACTTTCTGATCTATTTTTCCACTGATCAATAATCAGTGTCATTTTTTTCTCTATTTTCTTGAACTTGAGTGCAATTTGTTCTAAGTATGGCTGTCCCAGATTCTATTTGTTTATCAGTGGATTGTATAATTATTTTCTATCATTTTACTCGGCACCTGTGTCTCTTCTTAACTATTAAATGTGTTCCTTGCAGCAGCAAATGTCTGTGTCTTATTTCCTGATATAACCTGCTACTTCATGCCTTTTGATAGGAGGGTTTAATCCATTGACATTTAAGGAAACTCTTGACAGAAAGGACTGTTTTAACATTCTGTGTAAGGTATATGTTGTTGTTACAATTGGGTATTTGACTTATGTAATTGATCTCTGAGTAGTTTGTTTATAGTTGATTTGATTAGCATGAATATTGCAAGTTCTTTTTTACGAGAATGTTTTTAACTCCCCTGCTTTTCTGAGAGTTCTGCTAGATAGTGAACTCCATGTTGAAAGTTTCTTTCATTCAGGAGTTTGAATATGTCATTCCACTCTTTTCTTGAATTAATAGTCTTAAATATAAGATCTGGTCTATTCTAGTCTTTCTTTTATACTTGATTTTTTTCTCCCTTACTGCTTTAAAGTGTCCATCTCTCTCTTTTTCTCTCTCTCTTTTCCTTTTGGATTAAGATATGTCTTGGTGTTGTTCTGTTTGAGTCTATTTTGTTTGGCACTCTTTTTACCTCTAAAATTTGTACAGCAGCCTCTTTCCCAAGAATGGGACACTTTTCTGTTATTATCTTCCTCACTATTTGTTCTTTACTTTTTTCCTTTTTTCCTCCCCTTCTGGTATTCTTATAATTCAGAGATTATTTCTTTTGTCTTTGTTCATTAAGCACATTACAGTTTCTTGAAAATATTTGGTTTTGCTTTCTTTTTAGACTTTTTATCACTGCTGGCTTATAATTTGTCTTCAATTCCATCTATGTGATTCTTCACCTGTGTAATTTATCTATAGATTTCTTAATTTTGCAGGCTAGTAACTCTTTGATTTCTTTTGCTAAAACATTAACTGTTGATTTTAGGTCCTCATCTATAATGCTCATCTGTTTTAATGGCTTGGAAATTTACAGAGATTTCTTTCTATATTCCCAATTGCAAGTGTCTTCCTTAGATTCCTCATTTCTCTTTGAATTTGGTGGGTTGGGATGTTGATTTCCAGTGTTGAAGAAAGTGACCTATTAAATTATTTGTATAAAAAATGGTTAGAGCTCTATCTGCTTTAGAGGTTATTTTCCTAAACAAGCAAGGTTATCTAAGTATGATAATAATATTGAAACAAGTTCATTGATGTGTTCACGTGAGTTGAAGCTGTTTATTTTCTAAGAGAAATAAGAGCAAGATACAATCTGACTGTAACTATATGATATAAATTGAAATGTCTTCACATGGATTCTAGCGCATTCATGCAGTTTGGGAAAAGGTGGGTTGGTAGGAGAGACTGAAGGGTCCCTGTCTCTGCCCAAACATAGACCTAAAATGATCAAGGGCAGGAGTCGATCAGGAATGATCCCTATGCATTCTTAAGGTGTTGTCTTTTCTACTTCACTCTCAGAGTCTTCACCCACTACCATGGAGGTATCAGGGGAGCTTTCCATGGTTGGCAAATTATCTGACATCAGAATGAGCAGCTTCTGCCCTTGGGATGTTATGAGCCCAAGGAGCTTTGTGATCTGATCTTTCTACATGATAAATACATTAACTTGGTTCAAACTAAGGATAGAAAACTTTCACAGTGTATAGGAAATGTATCATCTTATAGGATATGTGCTCTAAATACAAAAACATTATATATAAACTTATAAAAGTATATATGTTCTAAATATAAGAGCTGATACTATAAGGATTATGAATATGTTATACATATTCATTGTATGATTGTGCCATGAATACTGATATAGAAATTTATTAACAATATTCAATCCCCACTCTCCTGATGATGAAACCAGGATCTGAAGAGTTTAAGTTTCTTTCACCAACAGTAGCCTTAAAGATGACTGAGACCACATTGCCTTATAGTCTTGCTTTTGCTATTTGTATTAGCTATGTTGGGATGGTCTTGGTTTATGATGTTCTTTAATCTTTAGGGTATTTCTGGCCACATATATTCAAAATATTATTATAGAGTCTTTGATTTTAGATACTAGGATAAACACTGTATAGTAATGGGATAGAGTGTAAATTTTTCAGATGATACGTTCGTTTTTATTATTGCATTTATGTTGCTGAATTTATTTGTCTGATTAAACAGTATTAACTAAATTCTAAAAGCATCATGGATCATATCTTACACTGTGTATAATTTTTAGGGGCTACTTAGTTTCTCTTCATAGTCCCAAAATAACTATGAAATAAATATCTGTCTTTGGCAAACACAGTGAGGGCTTTTTCATTTTTATGCCCAATTGCAATATGAAAATATGACAAGAAATCTTCTCCAGTTGGAAGTACTGAGATAACAAATAAAAGCTGTTTTCACACCAGCTGGAGTCTTCATAAGAATTTCTTTTTTATCTTAATATCTCAAATTTTATTTAAACGCCATGGCTTACAAAGTTGTTTACAATACAGTTACAGGAATTCAATGTTCCAACACCAACCACACAACCAGGTGACCTTTTCTCCATCATTGTTCTATTTCCCATTCAATCAGCAAGACTGGCCTATTAGCAGACACAAGTAATTCATTTTATACTGCTTGTTACAGCATAATGGCTAATGGAAACACTGAAAATCACATCAGTAAAAAATTAAAACTTGTAAAAATTATTATATCCCACAATTTCATGGGATCATTAAAGTCACAGAGGTCTAGTAATCTGTTTGATGCTAGTTGAGCCTTCTGTGTTATTGTTTTTATTTATTGAGTTTAGTTGACTTCTAAGCTACTTCCCCATCTAATTTGATGTGCTCCTATTAGGGTATCAGTAATGTGAAATTTAGAAGCGCTGCTACAGGAATTTCAGGCTCTGTAAAACTGAACTTATGAACTGTGGCTTGGCTTGGCTTGCATCTCTTCTGAGATTATTGTTCAAATTGTGATGTTTGGTCATTGCTTACATGGCAGAGCTGTGTCTTTGGCTTCTGGGACTTCTGATAGAAAGAGTAGAAGGCTCTCTAGCCCCAATCTTAAAAGACCCCAGAATTTTCAGATCCCAAACTGGTGTACCTGGAATTTTGTTGGCTTGGTGTCTCTGTAGAGATTAATAATTAAGTGAAATTGGTACGATTTCTTGGTTTGCAATTGAGGTGGCTATAGGATGGCTGTAGTTGCTGGGGCTTCAATAGGGACATTGGCTGAACTTACTCTCCTTCAGAGAGGACGCCACAGAGTTTTCAACCCCAATACTCATGTACCTGTGAGTTTTAGCAGCATAGTTTACATCTCATCATTAAACTGGACCATTGTTATATGGTGAAAGCTGTGGGATGTGCTTCTTCACCAGGACTCCTGTGAATATGCATAGATGAGTATTTTCTTTATACATGGCGTCTAACCTGATTTTTAGGGTTTTTTTTTGGGGGGGGGCACACCGGTGACGCTCAGGGGTTACTCCTGGCTATTCGCTCAGAAGTCGCTCCTGGCAGGCACAGGGGACCATATGGGGAACCGGGGGATCGAACAGCGGTCCGCCCTAGGTTAGCGCAGGCACCTTACCTCCAGCGCCACCACCCGGCCCCCTGATTTTTAGTTTTTTATGTCAAATACTAAGTGCCCTAAAACAGCAATATAAATGACTTTTAACTTTTCTCTGAATGAAAGTGTTGTGAGAATTTAGATTTCTGGAGACTCAACTACCTAGAAATAAAAGGGTTTTATCTGGTTTGTGACAGTATAATTCCCTTCTTTCCAGTCATGGCTTTTAGAATCAGAAAAAAATGTGGTACAATTTATTTTCATCTTTAACTCTGTTTTTAATCATTATAAATAAATTATTTAATTGAATCACTATGAGATAAGCATTACAAAATTGTACATGATTGAGTTTTAGTCAGACATTGTACAACATCTTTCACAAGTGCACATTTCCCACCACCAAAATAACCAGTTAACCTCCTCCTCTCTCCTCTACTGCCTCTCTGGTAGATATTTTTTCTCTCACTTTTTTCTCTCTCTCCTTTATTTTATTTTTTTTGGGGGGGGGCACACCTGGTGAAGCTCAGGGGCTACTTTAGGCTATACCCTCAGAAATCGCTCCTGGCTTGGGAGACTATATGGGATGCTGGGAGTCGAACCATGGTCAGTCCTAGGTCAGCTGCATGCAAGGCAAACACCCCATCACTGCACCACCGCTCTGGCCCCTCCTTTCTTTTATTTTTTGACGCTGTGGTTTGCAAAATTTTTACTAAATGGGGTATTATGCATAATATAGCTTAGGCATATTAGTACTTTACTTAATTTTACCCAATTATTTCCAGAGTGATCATTTCCAACTATCTTTTTCATAGTGATACCCTATTTGCACTACCCTATTAATGACTATCTTGCTACTGTTTTTTTCTGGCCCTCATATCTATTGTTTCTGGATATTAATACAAGGTGGGAATTTCAACTGGTCCAGCCTTTTAGAAATCTATATGTATATTCCTTAACAAAAACTAGAATTTGAGATTTTTTTATGACCCAGAAATATCCCTCTTGGAAATATTACCCTAGGACCTCAAAAAGCACAATGCAGAAAAAGCTCTGAACTTCTAAGTTATTGCACCACTATTCACAATAGCCAGAATCTGAAAACAACCCAAGTGCCTGAGAAAAGATAGGTAGATAAAGAAACTATGGCACATCAACACAGTAGAATATATACAGCTGTTAGTAAAAAAAAATAGTGATGAGTTTGTTTATAAATGGATGAATATTATGCTGAGTTAAGTCAGAGAGAATGGGATAAATAGAAAATAAACATACTTATTTTTTAGATATCATATGGAATTTTAATAGCTTGCTAATGATTATTTTATATATGTCTTAGTAATATTAAAACAATTGAGAGGAATGCCAGAGTTCAATTATCAGTGTTTTCAATTTTAGTTATTTAGTTCCAGAGACTTCAGTGTTTTCTCATATTCATGACATTGGAAGTTAAAAAGTGGCACACCTTTTATCCTCCCTACTCCTCATGCCGTCATCATATGCAAATATTTCACATGTGCTTCCTATGCACTTATTAAGCAATTCTGACCATAAAAATTTATCTTATTTCTTTAATATTATTTTCAGTGTAATAATTTAGATGGTGTAATAATTTAGAAACCTTTCCTGACTTATAAATTCTTACATTAATTTTCTTATATGAAAGAGACAGGTGGGCCAAAAGTTTTCTTGATAGACTACCTAAACAACTAATAAGTAGCACAGAATATTTGTGAGAGAAGACTGTCACTGAACTTATGGAGACTATATGGAGTTGGATAAGATCATATCAACACTAACCTTAAAAGAGGCATAAAAGGTGACCAGATAAAATAACTTTTCTAGACTTCCATTGTTCTTCAGAATACTTGGCCAGGAAAAGAGGTTTTGGTGACCAAATTACTACCAGATAACCACACCAGTACTTTAGACAGTTTATACATTAGGAACAGGATGTCATTTGTAGATTAAAATAACATATGCATGTCTAACTCATAACCCCTCTAGAGCTACAACTGCTTCATTATTAACCCACTAACTTCTGATAGTCACCATTTTCCCTTCTAATTACGTGGCTATACAAGGTGACATTTTTCTCAATTTCATAATCCACTATGAAGTACTGTATACCATTTCTCCAAAATATTATATTAATTTTCTATATGCAGAGCCTTATTTCTCTTCAAAGGTCTTTTAAAAATAAAAGACCACTTCCTCTATGAGTTATTTCACTCCACCTGGGTAAAAAAACAATTGTTTTATTTTAGCTCCTTAAGTTTCACACAAAATCATGGAAAGAATATTTATATCCCTCTCCCTGTGTGTTTCTTGAGGTAAGGCAAATTTTTAAAAATATTTTTATTGATGCACAAAATACAATAATATATTATCCTCAGGTATATGACACATGACTTAATATTTCTATAATATAAAATAATGATAAAAATCAGCCCATTTTAATAGTAGGTATGCAAGGTGTCTTTCAAAATATATATATTTATATGTGATTTTTTTAAGTAAGTTGTAGCTCCCAAGTGTTTGCTATTGACAAATGTCAGAGTTTGTTTTCTCAGAGACAACTTAGCTCCTACCAAAAGGATTCATAACTTTCAAAGAATATTCAATCTTTTTGAACTCCACTAGTGTTTAGATGTTCATAGTGTTCCTAAACACATAGGCTGCCTGCTGCAGTGGGGATATTAAAGTTCAAAGAGACGCAAAAATCAGGTTAAAGATGGTAAGTGATCAGACTCACAAGGGAATAAGAGCATTTCCTCATTTTTGAATGGAAGCAGAAATGCCTGTAATCTTGATAATTAAAGCTAGGCTGAGTGAAGGGAAGAGGAAAGTTTTACAGAACAGCCTCCTCGGGGATGAACTTGGTGTGATGGTAAAGGTAGCATCTAACTCCAGAGCATCAGATTGCATGATAGCACATCTGTTTCTGATTACACTGGTTCTGAGTGCTAGGCTTAGGGCAGAATGCCATCTAAATGAAGAAATATTAAGCTGGTTTTCAGGTTATGATGTTCCCATAGAGAAATCATCTAAATTTTGTGGCTACAGAAAAGACACTTGAGCTTTTTCTCTGAGGCCCCACACATTGAGAACTGTGCAGTCCACTCAAGCTTCTCAGACAAAAAATTTAAATAGAACCCCCAGAAATAAAATGACAGAGAAAGTGAGTCTGACAGGAAGGTAAATGGAGAGATGACTGTTTAAAAAAAGAAGTTGACAAAAGAAAAGTCTCAAAACTCAGACCAGATTCTCAAACAGCCACAGTTCCAGAAAGCCATTCACACACTGGGTTCTTTCTCGAATATAAAATCTAAAGTTTTTGAGAATACTCAATACAAACATTGGTACCTTTCAAGACCTTAACATTTTAATCACATATGACTATCATTAGTTTAGAATTTAATTCAGAATTTTCCTTGAGTAGATAAAATGAATCTAAATTGTTTGAAGATGAGAAAAAAAAGAAAAGAAAAACTATAACATCCCAGACAATTGTTTAGAATAGTGGACATCTCAGGCAGTGGAGTAGCATTGGCTTCCCACTGGGCACAGATGTGTGGCCCAGACTTCTCTGAATGTGCACTTGCTGTTCAGTGAGAGGGTGTCATGGCCATTAGCTCATGTGAGCAGAGGCTGTAAAGGCTACAAAAACACATATGGTAGGAATTGGCATAGTGAGGTGATGCTCACCCCAGGAGGTCTTCAAGACTGCATGGGACATAGATTCCTTGAAACACTGCAAAGGCAAGGTCTATGTAAACAAGAGATCAAAACAAAGCCTGGCTGACCCTTCAGCATGAAAATTATTTGTCCTGAATATGCAGCCATGTCAGACCACCACCATCTTGTAGTCTGAGCTTTAAGAGGATTTGAAAAAATAAATAAATAAATAAAAAACCTCACTGGTGTGGATTGGGGGAGATCATTTCAATTGGATTGTTTCCCTTGTTTCTGTACCACCTTTGTGAAGCAGACAACTCCAGATACATTCAAAGTTAAACTACCTTAATGATCCTTAGAGGCTTTTATAATTCTATGCAAATTAGAAGACCTCCCCAGAATATGGAAATGAGGGGCCCTGCTAGTTGAAAGTATGCCCACAGTCTTCAAACCAAATCCCCACTGAAAATCATGCCAGAAAACCAAGCTCGATAAAGGAAGGTTAGTGAGAAATAAAACAGTGTTGCCCGGTATGCACATTATGACAAATCTCAAATCAGGTTTAGCAGCTCTGCCTTTACCTTTTCTACTGTTCTTTATTTAATTGAAAACCAAAATACCTTTGTCTTGAAAATTACTGAGTTGTACGCTTGTCACCTTGTCTTCAGCATTATATCATAAAAGCTTAATATGAAGAAGAGAAGCATGTGAATTCCTTTTTTCCTGGTTAAAGTAGAAAACATCGAATAGTATGACTCAACTAGTCCTTTCTGAGAAACAGTTGAAGCTTTCTGCGATCTATTGAACAGAGACCAATGAGAATTTTAAAATCATTTCTTTAAGGTATTGCAATCTTCCACATCATTATGAAGACAAACATGTTATCAATCATTTTAATAATTTATCCTTAGTTATTTATGCCAAAAGAGTCAAATTATATGCAAACCATTGTTCTTATTTGATATTACTTTAAGGAAGTTCATAATTTCTCTGCTTTTTGTTGTTGATGCCCTCTGTATTATTGGGTCACAGTAGGTAATTCTCAGGGCTTATTCTTGGCTCTGCACTCAGGAATCACTCCTGGCAGGACTTGGCAACAATATGTGATACCTGCCATACCTGGGTCATCAAAATTTCTTCATTTTCTGAGCAAAGAAGTTAATTTTTTCTTACTAAATCTATAATATATGTAAATCAGGTAAGAAAGGCATATAGGATGATAATAGTATTCCTGTACAACTCATAAAACCCAAAGATCTTCTTTCAGTTGTGTCTTTTTTGGATTAAATTGACTTTATTTGTATGAAACTTTCCCATAAGAAGTTTCTGGATAGAATAGTGTTTTTTTTTTTACTTTAAAAAAAGTTTCATTTTAGTTAGTTTCTTGGGATCACACCTATCAAATTGATGTCTGGGAGGTGACAAATGAATACACTGGGTACAGAGAGGCAAATTTTTCAAAATGCAGGCAACAGAAGTGGCCAATATGTCCTGCTTCATCCCAGTGTCTACCAAATACCAAGTTGTTTTTTTTTCCAGCTGATTCTTATTTTTGTTGAGGTCTATGGTTTTAGACCTAGAGTTTAAATTCTGATTTAGGCAATCGAGTTAAAGTGTTCATCAAAAAAAAATGCATACTAAAATGTTTTTTTCTTTGGGGGATATGTTTGGAATTCTTTGAGATAGCACCCCCTGCCAAGATCTCAGCAGGCAACAGTACTGTAGTTTATTGTAACTCTGGAGGTTTTTCAGAGCATCTCATGCGGATTCCTCTAAATAGATTATACAAGAACATCCATAAAAATTGTTCAATGCTATCATAAAATTCTAGTCACATGTCCCATACTCATCATTTACTTCTTTGTACCATTTCCAGCTTCTATGCACTTGTCATCATATACATACATGTATTTGTATATGCACTCATACATGTATGCATAGTTTTAGACACAATGCAGAAACCCCTCAAAGTATTCTGAATCCCTCAGATTGTTCCTATCCCTCCCTGGTGTGGTGCTATTTTGCAGTCTAAGAATAATCCCTTAAGCACGAAGTCAATCAACACTCTCTGGATTCAATGCTGAAATGTAAGAGACAAACAAAAAATAAAAAGTAAATCAAATATTCTATTAAAAGTGGGCTTATTCTAAAGTACCCTAGAGTTTTACATCTAAAACAATGGTCACTAAGAGACAAAGAAGAAAATTCAGTTTGTTTTCTTTAAAAAAAATCTTTATTGACTGCTTAATTCATTGATTGGTTTGGGGGCCACACCCTGTGGCCCACTGGTTACTCCTATCTCTGCACTCAGAAATCGCCCTTGGCAGCCTGGGGAACCATATGGGATGCCAGGAATCAAACTGGATCCCTCCCGGGTATGACACATGCAAGGCAAATGCCCTACCTACCACTGTGCTAAGTCTTGCTCCATGAAATTGATGGTCCTGTATTTCCTGAGCACATATTCATGAGCACTTAAAATAGTATATGTCACAAACTTATTAAAAGGACAGACATTATTGATACTAACCTTTTGGAGGTAATGCAAGAATCTCTTGGATAGTTTCAAGAAATTGTGCAGTAGAGTTAGCATTACTATTCAAATGGTAGTTAGTAATTAATTGCAGCATGGGCCTCGGTGACGAGCATTATTGGAAAGGATTCAGGATGTTCTCAGCAACCTGGGATCCAAATCCCCCAAAATTTCTTATTTTTAACCACCACCAAAATTATTGATTACTATAAGCTCAGAAAAATGATTAAGAATTTGCTTTCTTCATCAAGGATCTCTGTAGATATTCCTTCTCCAATGAAAACTAGCTATGGGCATTCCATAGACTATTTTCTCCTCAATATATCTAATATTTGCCACCGCCTCATATTACTCAGAAAAACTTGGCCTGTAGGTCTTTTTTAATTATTTTTATCGAATTATCATGTGATAGCTAGAAATTTGGTTGTAATTGAGTTTCAGTCACAAAATATCCAACATTCATTCCATTACTAGTGAAAATTTTGTGCTACCAATATGTTCAGCATTCCTCCTGCCTTTGGCCTATCTTTTGCTGTGCCTGCCTCTATGGCTGATATATTTCTCTGATTCACTCTCATCTTTTTTTTCCTTTTAGACATTGTAGTTTACATTATTGTTGACTAAAGGTCTGTCATGCATATCACTTTACCACTTTTCAGCACTCAGTTCTTATCCAGACTGATCATTTCAAAGTATCATTGTCAGTGCCTTCTCTGCTGTAACTACACTCCCAGCTCTTTGTGGCAAACTTTTTATCATGGGTCAGTGTTTCTGATCCTCTACTTGATTGCTTTTGGGTATTATTACTATGATACTTTTTTCTAAAATTTATGTCCTACAAATGAGTGTGATAATTTATGTCTTTCCCTCTCCCCCTGACTCATTTAACTCATCATAATACTTTTGATACCCATCTAATATAAGAAAATTCCATGATTTCACTTTTTCCAAATGGTTGCATAGTATTCTATTGGGTGCCATTGTATTGATTTATCCACTTATATATTCTTAGAAACTTGGTTGTTTTCAGATTTTGGCTCTTGTGAATAGTGCTAAAATGGACATAAGACTGTAGATGTGCCTAGCCTATATTTCCAGGAGCAGTAATGCTGTCATATGGAATAGTCTTTTCTACTTTTAATTTTTTTGAGGAATGTCCCAAAATACTAAAACAAACTGCATTCCCACTATCAGTAAATAAAAGTCCTTTTTTCTCTGTATCTGAGCCAGTACTGGTTGTTCTTGTTCTTTTGATGTGTGCCAGTTTCTGTGGTATGAGATATCTCAGTGTTTTGATTTTCATCTCCCTAATGACTGAGGATTTGGAGCATTTTTATGTCACCTTTTGACAATTGTACTTTTATGAGAATGTCTCTGTTCATCATCTGTCCCCATTTTTGATGGAGTTAGATATTCTTTCTTGTGAAGCTCTACCAGTGATTTTGATATTTTAGATATTTACCTCTTATCAAATGGGTATAGTTCCTACATGCTATTGAAAGTCTTTGTATCATGGTCCTTGACATGCAGAAGCTTCTTAATTTAAGGAAGTTCTATTTATTTATCTTTTCTACTTGCTTATTTTGTGGTATTTCACCCTTGAAGATACCTTTAGCTTTAATGTTATATAGCATTCTTCCCATGTTTTTCTCTAATGGTTTCAGATCTGGTTTCTAGTTCTTGAATTGTTTCTGATTTGATATTTGTGCATGATGTCAGAAAGATGTCTGAGTTTGGTTTCTTGTATATAGCTGACCAAGATTCCAACACCACCTATTGAAGATGCTTTATTTGCTTCACTTAGATATTTTGCTTCTATATAAAAATTAACTTATCACATATATGCTTTTAGAAACAGTATATTTCTACTGTAAAGTGGCAGGCTACAAAATTAAAACACAAAAATTAATGGCTTTCTTATATACTGACTATTAAAGAGAATCCATCACCACAGGATGTTGTTTGTAGATTTACTATCCACTGAAATGAATGGCATGAAAAAAATTCAAGGTAATTTCTGATTCTGGGAATTTAATAGCTTGGCAATATGACCCTATTCTTTAGACTCCAAAAATAGACTAGGAGGTATCTGATCAATATAAAGAGAATAAAAGAAAGAGGCTATACAGACACAGAAGAAACTTTTCTAATAGGAACACATCAGTCAGATAACTTTATAGGAAGAGCCAGAATAAAGTACAGGCTGCCAGGGACACTGGCATCTGACACTGGTAGGCTCCACATGTGAACAATTTAAATCTACATGGTGTTGGGGCCTGAGAGATAGCATGGAGGCAGGACATTTGTCTTGCATGCAGAAGGATGGTGGGTTGAATCCCAGCATCCCATATGGTCCCCCAAGCCTGCCAGGAGTGATTTCTGAGAGTAGAGCCAGGAGTACCATCTGAGCGCTGTCAGGTGTGATCCTCAAAAAACAAACAAACAAACAAACAAAAACAAAAACAAAAATCTACATGATGCTGATTCCCATGTTAATAAATCCATCATGCTCTGCTTTTCTAATCTGGATATTCAAGCAGGCAGATTATCAGATACAATGTCTTTATCTCGTCTAACTAAAAAGTCAAAGGTAAAGTAGGCCCAGACTGAAAGATTATTTGCCTATGACTTTCTCATTAAAGATCTTAAGGCAACTTTATGGTGCCAGGGAGATAGGTTTTTTGTTTTGGTTTTGGTTTTGATATCACACCCTGCAGTGCTCTCAGGAGTTATTCCTGGCTCTGAGCTCAGAAATCACTCTTGGCAGGCTCGGGGGACCATATGGGGTGCTAAGGATTGATCCCGGGTTACCCCCTGGTAGTCTGCTTGCAAGGCAAAAGCCCGACTGCTGTGCTATATTCCTGCCCGATCAGGGAGATAGTTTGATGGATTATAATAGATATTTTGCATGTAGGATTTCCAGGTTCGGTCTTGAGCATTGCTGACTGTAAATATAAATGTAAAACAAAATTAAAATTTTCAGAAATGAGAATTGTGTTTCCTTAGAGTAATAAAGTTCAATGTCCTCCATTTCTTTATGATTTCTTTCACAAATATGGTCAATTGTTCATAGTAAAACAATCTTATTTGGAGATCTGACAAGTGCTAACTGCATTTAATTAATTTTGAGTCAAAATAATTTTGCCCATGGACTTTACTCTTAAATATTAAATTACAGGGTAGAACTTTAACTATAAAAATGAAAATATTAAAGATAGTTAGAGTTGAGAAAATTTATGTTGGATTGAATAAACTTGCCTGCAAGTCATGCAGGTTAGGAAAGAAAACATATTACAAGTTCCTGAGATTTCCATCAGCGTACAGATACAAGTATTTGTCCAGAAATGAAAAAAGAACAATGCAATGTGTCCATTGTTATTTTTAGAATTTAAAATGTATTTGCCTATTTTAGTTAATGTCTTACTATTGTTTTTATTACTTGTAATAAATTGCCTGATTTGGAAATTTTGTGCAAAGAAATTCCATATAAATTTTATATGGTTATTTTTCTTGGTCTCAATAATTACTGTAAGTGGGTGTTAGCAATGATGTGCCAGGATACAGGTATAGACCTTGTATCCTCATAATGAGGAGATCAATGATTAAAGTACAAACTAAACAGAAAATTACTGGTAGAATTAGAAAGGACCTAATATAGCCTGTAAGAATTCATCTATCTGGAGAGGACAATATAGTGTTCCTAGCTGCATTAATAGAATGTAAAACACCTCCAAACTGGAGGGTAAGCAGTATTTTAGACAAAGAAGATAAGTTGTATTGAAGTGTGACAAGGGAATGAGACCCACAGGATACATTCAGAGCATGAAGAACTTATATATATATATTCATATAGATTTTGGATTTGCTTCTTCAAGCATTATGAAACAATGGAATGTTTTGAAGTAGGAGAATTTAAATTTATTGAACTTTTTGCTTATGCCAGTTTTCAGATACAGACTTCTCAAATTTATGCCCATATAGCTTCAAAATCCAAATTCAAAGCTAACACATAAACCAAAATTAGTTTCTAGAGTTGTCTGCCATGTTGCTGGTTATTAATTCATCCACTGTATTTCTTATAGAGAGAGATTATTTTTGTTTATTCCTTGCAGTTTAGGCAGGTATAGTTTTTATCCACTTTTAAATATGTTCTACTCTGATGTTCTGTACAAACTTTATGATGCCCTACATATATTTTATTATTGATTTAGCCTGTTTACAATACTATAGAATGCCAGGAAATATATAGCTTTATCCTTGTAGATGTGTAGAATTCTTTAGACCTTCCAGTAATGCTCTGGTGACATCTCACACCCAAACACCTTCTATTCATCTTACAGTCTTCCTCTCCTTCACTCCCAGTGATCTCTAAAGTTATCACCAAATATTGGGGGTATTTTTTGTCAATTTTTTAAAGTTATTTTTCATATTTGGGAAACCATAAAATAATTGTCTTTCACTTTCTTACATATTTCATTTAGCAGTCACCTCATATTATGCCAAAAACTCAGTTTCATTTTTAATGATAGTTATATTTAAGTACACATGCTATATATTCTTTCTCTTGTTACCTGTAAATAGACATTTATATTGGTTTTATGTTTTGTCTGCTGTGAATTATGCTCTGAACACAGACAGTATAATCTATTCAAATTAGTGTTTCATATTCTTCAAATAAATGCTTAAAAGATAATTATAGGATTATATAATATTTCCTATTTTAAAAGGAACTTTCATACAATTTTCCAAAAAGACTAAACCAACTTATATTTTTCTCAAAAAACATGCAATAAAATTCCTTTTCACTAGATCCTAATAAAAACATATTATCTTCAATATTTTGTTATAGATCAATCTTATTACTGTGAAATGATATTTCATTGGAGTTTTGACTTGAATTTTCCTAATAATAAGTTATATCGCACATTTTATGTGTTTTGTAGAATATAAGTATATATATATATATGGTTATGTGCATATTTTAAATATTTCACCCATATTTGTAACAGAATTGCTTGCTTTTTAATAAATTCAGAAGTTTGTATATTTTGGATGTAAAATCCTTGTCAGATGTGAAATGTGAAAATGTTTCTTCCCAATTATTAAGTTGTCTTTGGTTTTTTGTGCTGTCTTTTATTGTGTAAAACTTTTTATTTAGTCCCATTTGTTTATTCTTGCTTGTTTTCCTTGCCAATAGCTTCTTCTTCAAATATAACTCTGAGGAAGAGGTCTGTGAGTAACCTTTAAACACATAATTTCCCTTCTTATGTTATTTTAAAAAAAAGTTGTGGCAACTATTCAAACAACAGAATAGTGACAATTTTAATTTAGTATCCAAAGAACATAAAACAACTTTAAAAAATATCCATCCAACTTTGCACACTGGAACATCTAGACATAAAATGAAGTTTTATTCTGCTTTGGCTATTAGAATTATACACACCCAGAATAGTGGGATATCTGTCTTTGCCAGAACAACAGATGCCAAATTTTCCTCACCTCTGAGAAAGCCTCTTGATATTCTTGGTTTTTGATTGCTGCTAACCAGTATCACCTAGATGAAAATATATTAAAATTTACCACTAACATCATGTATAAGCAAACAATAATTTCCATAATAAAAAGAAGAAAGCAAGTTATTCCTATTTAAAAACACTAGGGGCTTCATATGATTTGTGAAGAGAATTTCAGAAGATTTTTTTCTAAAGCCAATAAAAACTCTCCATTGTACCAGCCTTGATTCAATCCTCATGTTACTCTTCTTTCCCAGTTTTCTCTGAAGAAATGTCTTACCTACACTCAGAGCTTCAGAAAAGAAAGCTTCAAAGTAAATTGCTATCATAATGGCACCATCAATATCCAGTGGAAGTGAACTTCTCTTCAGGATTTATCACTAATAAAAATGCATCAACCAGAAACTTATTTTAAAGACTCCTTCTAGAATGCTTCCTTTGCTTGCTCCCTCTCTATTCCTTACCATCAGCCATCTTTCTTTTCCTTAGAGATACATTGAACTTCTTTTCTTATGATAAAAAAAATCTTTAAATTTTTCTCCCTCTTTGGCTAATTATTCTAAATTATTCTAGGAGCCATATGCATCAATCTATAGAATATACATAGATTAGCAAGAATTGTGGCTGTTAGTGAATTTCTCCCCTTATCAATGCTAGGTGACTCAAGAGGATCTGTCTTTTGGGGCTCCGTCCCAACCCCTCCTGCCTAATATGAACTCCCAACTTCGCATCCTAATTGATATAACATCAGGAGCAGAACTATACCGAACTCCAAAGAAGCAATTCTCCTCTCAGGAAAGGTGGCTCTGGGATTTCTTGTTGGCAGAATCCCCAAAAATTTTTGGAGAGTCGCTTTGACCTCCAAATTAGTCTTGATACTTTCAAACCTGACCAATGTGTAATTGCAATGGATGACATGCTTATTTTAGAAGGCAAAAATTGATTATTGTATTTGGAATAGTTTATGTAATTTCTTTTATTTTAGCATGAAGTTGGCTTAATGACAAGATGTATGAGTTCAATTTTTATATCTTTGCTACATATAAATTTTATTTACTTCAGTTATTTATGTATCTGCACCTAAATCTACTTATGTAATCTATTAAAAATAAACTCAAGAAAACTATAAAACTCTGCTCCAGGAAATAAGAGAGGATACGCGGAAATGAAAACACATACCCTGCTCATGGATTGGCAGGATTAACATCATCAAAATGGCAATACTACCCAAGGCATTATACAGATTTAATGCAATCCCTCTAAAGACCCCCACTACATTCTTCAAAGAAGTGGATCAGACACTTTTGAAGTTCATTTGGAACAATAAGCACCCTAGAATAGCGAAAGCAATCATTGGGAAAAAGAACATGGGAGGAATTACTTTCCCCAATTTCAAACTTTACTACAAAGCAACAGTGATCAAAACAGCATGGTATTGGCATAAGGACAGGCCCTCAGATCAGTGGAATAGGCTTGAATACTCAGAATGTGTTCCCCAGACATATAGTCACCTAATTTTCGATAAAAGAGCAAGAAATTCTAAATGGAGCAAAGAAAGCCTCTTCAACAAGTGGTGTTGGCACAACTGGCTAGCCACTTGCAAAAAGTTGAACTTAGACCCCCAGCTAACATCATGTACAAAGACGAAATCCAAACGGATGAAAGACCTTGATATCAGACCTGAAACCATAAAATACATATAACAACACGTAGGCAAAACACTCCAGGACATTCAGACTACAAGCATATTTAAGGAGGAAAATGCACTCTCCAAGCAGGTGAAAGCAGATATTAACAGATGGGAGTATATTAAGCTAAGAAGCTTCTGCACCTCAAAGGAAATAGCACCCAGGATACAAGAGCCTCCCACTGAGTGGGAGAAACTATTCACCCAATACCCATCAGATAAGGGGCTAATTTCAAAAATATACAAGGCGCTGACAGAACTTTACAAGAAAAAACATCTAATCCCATCAAAAAATGGGGAGAAGTAACGAATAGGCACTTTGACAAGGAAGAAATACAAATGGCCAAAAGACACATGAAAAAATGCTCCACATCACTAATCATCAGGGAGATGCAAATCAAAACAACTATGAGGTACCACCTCATACCACAGAGAATGGCACACATCACAAAGAACGAGAACAAACAGTGTTGGCAGGGATGTGGAGAGAAAGGAACTCTTATTCACTGCTGGTGGGAATGCCATGTAGTTCAACCTTTATGGAAAGCGATATGGAGATTCCTCCAGAAAATGGAAATCAAGCTTCCATATGATCCAGCTATACCACTCCTAGGAATATACCCTAGGAACACAAAAATACAATACAAAACCCCTTCCTTACACCTATATTCATTGCAGCACTATTTACCTTAGCAAGACTCTGGAAACAATCTAGATGTCCTTCAACAGACGAATGGCTAAAGAAACTGTGGTACATATACACAATGGAATATTATGCAGCTGTCAGAAGAGATGAAGTCATGGAATTTTCCTACACATGGATGCACATGGAATCTCTCATGCTGAGTGAAATAAGTCAGAGAGAGAGAGTGAGAAAAATGCAGAATGGTATCACTCATCTATAGGTTTTAAGAAAAATGAAAGACATTCTTGCAACAATAATAATTTTCAGACACAAAAGAGAAAAGAGCTAGAAGTTCCAGCTCACCTCATGAAGCTCACCACAAAGAGTGATGAGTTTAGTTAGAGAAATAACTACATTTTGAACTGTCCTGATAATGAGAATATATGAGGGAAATGGAGAGCCTGTCCAGAGTACAGGCATGGTGTGGGTGGGAGGAGGGAGATTTGGGACAATGGTGATGGGAAAGTTGCACTGGTGTTGGGTGGTGTTCTTCACATGACTGAAACCCAAACACAATTATGTATGTAATCAAGGTGTTAAAAAAAAAGAAATGTTGGAATAAAAAGTTGTAGGACCACCTTAAAAAATAGAAATAACTACACTGAGAACTACCATAATCATGTGAATGAATGAGGTAACTGGAAATCCTGTCTAGAGTACAGGTAGGGGTGGAGTGGGATAGAGGGGGATTTGGGACATTGGTGGTGGAAATGTTGTACTGATAAAGGGGGGGGGTGTTCTTTACATGACTGAGACCTAACCACAATCATATTTGTAATCAAGATATTTAAATAAAGAAAAAAACTTCTTGAAAAAAATAAACTAAACAGAGATAAGTAATAAATTATTTTTATTGAGTCTCTAGCATATAATAGGTGTTTTACATAGTGAGATAATTTTTTTCTTAATAATCATTACTGTCTGGAGTTGCTCTAGCTTTTTACTACATATGCTATCCCAAGCACTGCCAGAAGTGACCCTAAAGGAGTAAGCCCTGAACACCACTGAGTGGAAATAAAAAAATGCCAAAAATTAATAATACCGTGTGCTTTTAAATGTAGAGATTTCAAATTTGAGCAGGTTATTCAAATAAGTCACTGACTACCTCCAAAGTGTCTGATTTTGTTGATCTGGGTTAAAATATGAGACTCTGAGTTTCTGAGTTTCTAAAAGGTGTTCAGGTGATGCTATAGCTTCTTAATAGTGACCCCTCTTTGAAAATTAATTTTCAGATATTAACTCAAAATTCAGACAAAAATTGGAGCATTAAAATGTAGATTCATAAAACTAGTGAATGACAGAATTGAGATTCAAGCCCAAGTACAAGCCCAAGTACAATCTATCAACTCACAAAGCATACTTTTAAAAAAGTTTTGTAAGGGATAATGCCAGACATCATTGAGTGTGATAGCTTCCTTCACAAAGTTTTCAGGGACCTGCAATGGCAATGATATAACTAGGTTCAGGAAAAGACGTGTAAATGCTGTAACCCCTTTATTATAAATCATCCCCACATCTTAAAATTTATTTAATAAGTGTTGGGATACACAAAGCTATAGAATTTATGCCCAGTAGAGTGTTTAATACTATTAACTTTCTAAATTATGCATTTGAAAGTTGCCAAGCTATTACAATACTGTGTCTAATTATTTTGTTCAGTGTTTTGCCTTGTAAGAAAATCTTCTTAGTTACTCAGTGGTTAGTTATTTACTATTATTCATAAGCCCATGAGTGACATTAGCAGTCCTATTGATGAAAATGGACAGGATTTCATCAGTGGTCAGATAAAAGTGTTGAATGCTGTCTTCTGAACTCTGTATAGTTCTTAAATGGTGCCCGGAGATAGCATGGAGGTAAGGCGTTTGCCTTTCATGCAAAAGGTCATCGGTTCAAATCCCGGTGCCCATATGGTCCCCCGTGCCTGCCAGGAGCAATTTCTGAGCATGGAGCTAGGAGTAACTCCTGAGCACTGCCGGGTGTGACTCAAAAACCAAAAAAAATAAATAAATAAAAAATGGTGATTTTTTTTTTTATTTTGAGGAATATGAAAGACTAAGTCATGGGCATGTCAGTAGGAAATTTGGGCTTGTTCACAATGATACTCCAGAATTCCAGATAGAAAAAGAAACTTCAGAAAACATGCTTAGATCAGTGTGGAATAAGGACACATCACATGCTTGTTCTTTTAACTAAAACATCATATATTTCAAGATATAACGGGAGAAAAAGTAACCTGCATATAGAGGGTGAACCTAGATGAATGCTACTGATTAATCAATATCATATTCATTTTTAATTGATCTAGAAACAATAAAATTTATATATTAAAGTGACAGGTAAGTTAATGTGAAAATGTCCATATAATGTTTATGCACAAATAATAAAAGAGAAAAAAGAGATATTAGAATATGCCATTCACAATTCTGCCTCAGAAAGCAAAGCAACAGCAGAATCAGCTAAGGAAGTGAAAGACATCTAGTAAAGAAAATACAATACAATGTTTTAAGAAATAAAAGACAACACAAAAATTGAAAACAATTCCCTTGGTCATGGATTGGGAGGATTTACATAATAAAATAAAAACAGTCCCCCAAAGTACACACTTAATGTACCAAGACATTTTACAAAGAAATAGATCAAACACTCTTAAATTCATACACAACCATACCACCTTCTCCCAAATAACTAAAACAATCCTTAAGTTAAAAAAATTGGAGGCATCATTTACCTCAATTACAGAATGTATTATAAAGCAGTAGTTGGGGCCAGAGAGATAACAGCGGTAGGGCAATTACCTTGCAACCAGCCAATCCAGGATGGACAGTGTTTTGAATCCAGCTTCCCATAAAGTTCCCCCTGTCTGCCAGGAGCAATTTCTGAGTGCAGAGCCAGGAGTAACCCCAAGAGTAGCCAGGTGTGACCCAACAACAAAACAAAACAAAAAAAAAAGTGGTAGTAATTAAAACTACATAATATTCGAATATAGACAGACCCTTAGGTCAATGTAATAGACTCAAATTCCTGAAACAGACCCTCTGATGCATGACCAATTAATCTTTGATATCTTTGATAAAGGTGCAGGAAATATAAAGTGGAGCAAGAAAAGGCTTTTCCATAAGTGTTGTTGGGAAAACTAGTGAGCTACATGCAAAAAGAAAATAAAAAAGAACTCTGGTCTCTTTTATAAGCAATGTACAAAAGTCAACTCAAACAGATTAAAGGCTTTGATATCAGAATTAAAACCAGAAGGTTCATAGAAGAAAACATAAGCAGAAGACTCTATGGTTTTGAAGCTGAAGACTTCAATGTTGAATGATGAAAAAAAACAGCAAATGGAACTATCTTAATCTGAAAAGCTTCTGTGCCTCAAAGGAAATAGTGACAATGATACATAATGACATGAGTGCCCACAGATATGGAGTATTTAGTCGATCAAAATAGATCTGGAAATGGGATTACTACCTAAGATAAATAAGGCACTAATAGAGCAAAATCAAAACAAGAATATTCAACCAATAAATGATGTACAGGAGATAAACAGAAACATCCTCAAAGAAAAAAATATAGATCACCAATATACACATGAAAAATGCTCCACCTCTTGATCATCAGTGAGATGCAAATCAAAACAACAATTAGATATTATCTCACAACAGATAGAATGGCACTTAAAGACCAAGAACAACCAGTTCTGGAGTGGATTCAGGGAGAGAATGGGACTCTTATTCTCTAGTGGTAGGGATGCCAACTGGTCTTGTATTTTTAGAAAACAATATGCCATTTATCAAAAAGCTATGCACTGATCTTCCATATTACACAGAAATACTAATTCTGGGAATATACCTTAGTGACCCCAAACCCTATGCTGGAAAAAATATTTTCACTCCTAACTTCATTAAATACTGAGAACCTGGAAATAATCCAAGTACCTGAGAACAGATGAATGGATAAAGAAATGCTGAAATGAAATCTTATTCAGAAAAAATGAAGTTGTGAAATTTGCTCAGATACAGATATATCTGTAAAACATATTGAATGAAATGAATTAGAGGGAGAGGGAAAGGCACGAAAGGATCTCAGTCATTTCTATGATGGTTTTTCAAAAATATAGTAATAATACGCAAAGAAAATACAGACGAGGATAAGGAAGACTGGTTCATGCTAAGTAACTTTTCAGGTAAGTGAGATTAGGAAAGGGAAAGACAACCACAAGGACAATAACAGCTAGAAATTATTACTGTTAGTCTGTACAGGAAGTGGATGTTTACAGGAGATACACTGATATGAATTGTTACCCAACCAGTAACAAAATTGCAAACCCCACTGCTAAATAGGAAAAGGGAGGGAGAGAAGAAGAAAGAGGAAGAGGAGGAAAAGAGAAAGAAGAGAAAAATACGAGGAGTAATAGAATAAAAGGAAGTAAGGAAACAATAAGGAAGTAAGACGAAAGAAAGAAAGAAAGAAAGAAAGAAAGAAAGAAAGAAAGAAAGAAAGAAAGAAAGAAAGAAAGAAAGAAAGAAAG
>PVKC010013729.1:0-15002 GCA_004027635.1 Crocidura indochinensis | reverse complement strand
CTAAGAAAAACTTCACTTCCCTAAGCCTCAAATTCTAAGGAAGAAGAAAGATGAGAATATCACCACAAAGAAGCACATCTCAGAAAGTTTCCCATGTTATTAAGAATAGGATGACGTAGAAATGGGGTCACAGTGTGGGAGAGATGTATGATTGGTTAGGCTGCCAAAATAGAAATCCTGTTGAGAAAATGTGGTGTTCGAAGGAGATGAGAGGATCAGAGCAGAGGGAACCTGAAACTCTTTGCTGATGCCAAAGAGAGCATGAAAAGCATGAACTTGTATCTGGTGTAATCTGTGTTCTTCGAGAAGAGCACTAAAGTTGGAGCCTGCTAAATAAGGGTAGAGGCAGATAAGCTTTGAGAGGAAGCAGAGGGACTGGGATCTCAAAGCACTTGGGCCTTCGTTTGCCCTAAATTAAACTGGGGATTTCATGACCTCTTAGGCCAAGGCAGCCACAATTTGCTGTATCTGATTCAAAAGCTAATTCTGACTGCTACAAATTTCCTTTATTGCGGGTGGGGGCTGAGTTTATGTCAAGATAAATGATAAAATGGAGTTATTTTGTAATCTCTGAATTATCCTGTTTCCTTTGCGTGCCCAAGGGTACAAATTGAATGTCTTTGAAACACAAAATAACAGGAAAAATAGTCAAACCTAAGCATTGGAAAGAGGAAGCAGCCCATTCAGCTTCTACCACACCTATGGGTTCCAAGTAGGCGCACCCACAAATCCATTCTGATTCAGGGAACCTTCACAAGGGATATGTTACAAATAGAACACATTCCCTGCCTCCATAATTAGACATGCAATTCAATGTTAACTCATTATCTGCCCACCACAGCCCTTGTATTCCAGGGTAAAGAACATGAATGTTGTCTGTGGACCTCCCACCCTGGACCCCACCTTCACTGCATCTGTGGTCTGGAAAAAATCAACCTGTATCTCTCAGTTTATATGTTCCCATGTCTATCCAAATCATCTCATAACCCAACTTGAATAAATAGCTTATAAATCCTTAAACTAAGGGGTTGAGAGGTGTGTTGGCACATTGGTCCAATGCAGCCAATGGGGTGGGGAGTTGAGACCAGGTTGATTTGCAAACTCCCTTTCACTCTTTCTCATATTCTCAAATTTTCTGAGTTTTCTGCCTTTCATTTGTAAAATAAGGATTGGACTCATTAAATACTGTCTGTTCATCCACCTTTGCACAAGCAGATCTCATCTCATCTCATACACCTGTTTGTAGCTGGGAAAATCGCATTACCCAGCACTCACCATGGCACAGGCCGTGTGCCAAGCATTGACCTGTGTGTGTCTTAGGTGCTGTAAGGTAATAGTTCCCCCCACACCCTTCCCAGGCAGGTATGTTATTATCTCCATTTTATAGTCTAGGACACAAGTAACAGAGCAGCTAAGGAATTTTTCCACGCCTACCTATCTGGTAGGTGGATTTTTCACCCTGACCAACTAATTTTTACCTGGACCTTCTACTGCCTCTTAATGCAGCCTCCAGCAGGTTTCTCTGTTCTTAGAAGTGCAGAACCTGTATTACTCAGCTGACCAGGACACATGAAGGGACAGAACAGCCAGCCTGTCATGGAGGAAGAATGTAGATATGGGGAGATGGAGTGGATTCCTAGATGATATTCCAGAATAAAAATCTAAAATTCAATTGCTAGTCACCATTATCATGCTCCTGCTCAGGCCTCACTGCTCCATGAGGGCTGGTCGGACTCCATCATCAGGGTTGGACTTTCAAGAGGACTGAGGGCTATGCTCCAGGCTCCAGCATCAGTGACCCCAGGGCACAATGCTTCCCCACATTTGCTCCACTTACCCTCTTTCCACCTCCATCACTCTTCTTCCTTCTCATCCCCCCAGATTCTCCCTTGCCCACCTACCCCTTTTCTATTTGGCAAACTCCTTCTGTACTATTTGTACTCTGGGAGAATGGAAAGGAAGGGAGATTGAGTATAAGAAAAATTAAAATCTCCTCACCCTCCTATTTCACACTCTCAGCAAAACAAAAGATCTTGCATGAAGGATCAAAGTATGCTGAAAATTTGAAGAACTTAATTTCAGCTAGAATTTCTAAGACTTTCTGAAGTTGGCATATTTCTAGAGCTGGGGTTTCCTGTGTCATACAGTGAATAGAAAATTGTACCTTCCTGAGGTTTCTTGAAGTGGGAGGAAGAGAGCCAGCCAGAGGCTGCCTGAGGTAGAGACTGGGCAAGGCTGATCGGCCTCATATTTAAGATTTCTCAAACCTCTACCCATATCCAAGTTTTAATTTTGAAATAGATGATGCTGTTGAGAAGATTACCATCTGCTCACAGCAAGTACAGTGAGACAACTTTTAATTTAAGATTTTATAAACCAAAGTTAGTAATATTCTGATGAGTTGGATTCTCACAAACATGCAGCACTGTTTTCCTTCTGGATATTTTTTGGTCTTCCATGGGGGCTATACCATCTGGTGGCTTTCCATATTTGACTAATATCATGTCAGCATTAGGTTTATATCAAGTTCACATTCCAATTTTTGTCATTTTTGTCTCAACCTGGTTCATGAAACTAATATTTCCAGCACTTGTATGGAATGATGTGAAAGAAAATATTATAGAATATGTTTTAAAGATAGTTTGAATAGAGAACAGGCACTCTTGGTGTGAGCCAATAGAATATTTTTGTTCCATCAAAGAAGCAGCACTTCCTTTTGAAGGGGATCTGAGAGTCTTCAGGATCTACATCAGGCCATAGAAGGTGATTTTTTTTTATAGTCAGCCAAGGAAGCCTTTATGGGCACTCTCATTTTATAGATGTATAAATCAATGAAGACCAGGAAGATATGGTGACTTGTCAAGTAGTTGTGGTCGAGTGACTATGCACATATGGTCTAAATTCCTCATCTGGACTCACAAGATCCTTTAGGACCTGGCCCCATCTCATCCCTATTGACACCTTCCAGACTTGGAATTTCTTCATGATACACTAAACTCTAGCCATAATGAATTTCAGAGTATCCCACATTCCTATCCTTACTGAGCCTTGACATTTGCTCTTGCTCACCAACAAGCATAGCACCCACCTTCATGCCCATTGGAACTTCCCTGACCTGCTAATGTTTTACCCTCAGGTTCTCAGCATCAATGTCTTTTAACCTAGGAGGCCTTTCTGGACCTCTTTGTCTGAAGTGATAGTTTTATAAATATCTGCTTCCACTTCCCCCTACAGTTTGTATTTAACCATGCCTCTTAATTTACCTCATAGGGAAATCAAATTAATTTTCTTACACTATTCACTATAGGTAATCATGGTCTGGGTATATGTTTGTTGCATTGTTCTATCACATTTCCAGAACGTACTTCAGGGCCTGCAATATAGTTAGTACCTGTTTAAAAATTATGGGCTCTTGGCAATAAGTAGTGTAGGCAACAAGTGATATTTAACTACTTACTGACTTAAAAGAAAATCCTAAGAGCTACTCCAAGATCATGATGAGATCTTGACATTGACAGAGCTATGCAAACCCCCTTTGTAGAAAGGTTACTAGAGAGCACCTAGTTGGACCTCTGGGATGCTATTCTGTAGCAAGCCAGCCAGGAAGGAATGGTTGTCTACTTTTCGGGTATGGAGACTGGGGCTTGGAGGCCAAATGTGCAGATGGCAGGCTGCTGTTGACCAACATGGTTGGGGTGTTCCCAGCCTCTTTCTTACATAGACAACCTCTCCCGCAGACCTTCCCCAGCCTGAGCTTCTATTGGTACAGTTAGGGAAATTGCACACATGGTGAAATGCTAATCGGAGGTGATATTTTGGCTTCTAGTGCTTCTTGAGTAGGCCTTTGTTTTTTTTTTCTCACTGATTTATATTTTCCTTGATGTAAGTAAAGGGAATAGAGTTGCTCTAATAAAATTTTATATGTGTTTCCTGCAGTGGTAGCACAGTTGACATATCAAAGCTCCAAGCAGGGTTCATTTTTTTGTTCACTGAACAGAGTGCTCTCCTGCCTCCATCCTTCCCCACCCCACCCCCAAAACAATTACTCTCAACTGGGAGACATCTTTATAGTCACACCTTCACATAAAAATGCTTCCAAACTAACTCACTACCTAGCGAACAGTTGCTGGTAATTACCATCACAAAGGTCTCTTTAAATAATTTTTTTAATTCCTAACAGAAGCCAAGAAGTGAAATTTGGCTTGGCGTCCTTTCCATAATTACCCTCATTGTGTCCTCTCTTAAATAATTCCCAGAGTGATATGAGTGAGGTTGCAATTGCAGGTGAACCTAATATTTGCTTTTAAAAGAATTTATAGCTGGTGTCACAGCTGTGGCATTTTTTTTTCCTCTTGTGTACTGTAGGCAAATTGTAATTCTGATGTTAGTCATTCAGAGGAAAGAAGAAACCGGCAGACTGGCTGTGGTTTCTACTCCAAACTATGGGGCAAGAGAATATTGATGCACCTTTGTCTTTAGGAAAAGCCTGAGGTATACAGTCCCCATCTTTCTAGTTTCTAGAGAGAAGGTATTTTTATATTTATCATCATTCATGAGTTCTACTGTTAGAGAAGCTCCAAATTCAAAGATTCTAAATGCATAGTTCACTCCAAAGTTTTCAGCCCCGAAACTAGGAGATATCTATCTTATAGCTTCAAGAGCATATCCATTTTTAAAGAGGAGAGCTCCATTTTGGTTTTTGGCTTGCAGATTTGTTTTTGTTTGGTTTGGAGCCTCACACTACTGTGCTAAGGGGCTCTTCCCAGTGATTTTCTCAGAGTTACTCCTTTGATACTTGAGTAGGGGAAGCCATGTAATACCAAGAATCGAGCCCAGTCCTCCAGCCTGTAAAGCATAAGCTCTAACCATTTGAGCTATTGTCCTGGCCCCAGAGAACTCCATTTAAAGGTGCTTTTGTTACAAATGTGTTACATTTTATACTCTGGGGGAAATAAAAATGGTGTTTTTCTCTCTTGCTTAGTTTTCTGTTACTTTTTAAATGAAAACTGCACATATTTTCAAAATGGTAGTAAGAACTTCATTGAGTTCTCCCTGTCACTATTACCAGAGATTGACCTTACTCATCGTGAGGTTTTTTTCTACTGAGTTACTTTTGGTTCTCTGGAGAATGGTTAGCCTCCCTTTAACAGTAACAAAGAGCCTGACAGGATGGAGGGGCTTAAGCATTGACAGGACCTGGCATAGGGACCCTTCTATTTCCTAAGTGGGAAACTGACCCTTCTGCCAGCTTCTGGCTTCAAGTAAGGAGAACCTTGATTCTAACACAGAGAGCCTACTTAGCAACCATCCAAGGCATTTGTCCCCCAAACTCCCCATAGTGGAGCCATCACTAAGAGCTGATTACATTCCTAGGCTCCCACCCCAAGGATTTTGACTCAGTAAGCCAGTGTTGGCCAGTGAAATTGCATTTCTAAGCATCTCAAATTGATACCCAAGTTACTATGGGTGTTGGCACCACACTTTAAGAATTACACTCTTGGAGAATTACAGGCAGGCAGCAGCTTGGCGAAAAGGTTTCTAGGGCCCTGCCAAGCACAAGTTTACCCAAGTATGCCTAAAGTAGGGGCACAGAGAGTAGGGGAAAGGGTAAAAATCTACCCAGTAAGAGTATACCTTCTCAGTTTTATTTGGCACACAATGGAACCACAACTGTAACTCTCCATATTTTCCACTGTTTTGTTTTATTTGAGTTTAGTAGGAAAACACTCAATGGGCCAGTTTTCTAGGAACCAGAGAGATTATTCCTGGATTACTACAGATACTAGTCATCCTTAATAGCTTTTATTGAGCTATAATTTACATATCATAAAATTTAGCCCTTGCAAGAGAATAGTTGTTCATGGATTTCTGGTAAATTTATATTGGGTAATCATAACCACACACCAGTGTCAGAATATTTCTATCACCCTAGTAAGCCCCCTCAAAATATGATGCTTTGAGTTATTAATTGCATTAAACATCCAAGTAGTGTCTTTCAGAGGGAAAAAAGGTCTGCATTTTAAAACCCTCTGTTCTGTGGCTTCAGACTTGTTACATAGGTGACAGGCTACTTGGTTCATTTGACATTTTTAATTTTCAAATGAAAAATTCTTTCCATTCGAAGACTAGAAAATTAGAAAAAATTTTGTGCCACTTGTCTGAAATTCAACCAAGTATATATTGTGCCAGGCAACATGCTGAAAAATAATTCATAGCTCCCAAATTCCAGGTGATGAGTCAAAAATGTTACTAATAAAGAGCAAATATGTTTCTTAAAAGTCCCTTATTTTTTCAACTTTAGACTTGTTAGATGAATGAATGTCACTAAATCTGGTTATTTTCATAGCTGTCTTACCACAGAAGTTGCTTTCACTGACCCTACTAAACTCATTATTAGGACACAGAGCCTCTTCTTAACCACTGTGTCTGGAACCTCCATACAGTTTCAAATATGGTTGGCTGAGGAGTAATTCAGTTGTGGACAGTGTTAGCTATTTTGGACACATGAAAGAAAAAATTCTTAGTCTCTTGGGAAGACAAGGTTTACAATTGAATTAAAGCAGATCTTAGGAAGCATATAGTAACATTCTAAATTAAATATGAGCTACTCTAAAACATTCAGCACAAATGGTGTGTTGGGAAGAACAAGACTCATTCCCATGGAAAGCACTGTATACCTTTTGTGGTTTATATTTTAGTATTTTGGTTTTGAGGCCTCATCTGGTAGTATTCAGGGCTTAATCCTGGCTCTGTGCTCAGGGATCACTTCTGATGGGCTTTTGAGAACCATATAAAGTTCCAAGATCAAACACACTCAGCCTTCTACAAGGCAAGTGTTATATCCAGTATACTATTACCCTTGCTGCAGCATTAGATATCTCTTAATCCAGAGAAGCAAGTGAGCATAGGGGACATCAGCATTTGCCATGGATAGTTGTCATCAGAAGGGAAGAATGTAGTGTATATTTTTGTGTTTGTTTGTTTCAGGATGGGCTATGTGGGGGAAGGGAGAGATTGGGCCACACTGCATGGTGCTCAGGGTCTATTCTGACTTCTGTTTTCAGGGATGATACAGGTGAAATTCTGGGGATAATCCCTGTACTTTCTCTCTGGCTTGGTGATCAATTTTTCTTTCTGCTAGACTAAACTGCCATTTATTTACATGCTAATTGAACTTCTGATGTAAGTTATCTGTTTAGAAAATACTAGATAATATTACAAGTAAGCAGGTCTGCAGATTGCTTGTACTATTACTATATTTCATCATGTTCACTTAAGTGTTTTCCACTTGGATAGAAAAACAAGGCCCTTGATTTAATTAACAGGCTTTTGTTAGGTCCTGTTTGTGCCCATGAACTAATGTTACCTGAGAATAACCATGGGCAAAGTGCTAAAGGCAAAACACATTTTAACAGTTTCTTGTTTACTTTTCCAAGTCTAGTTCTTTATTATGCTTTTGAGTTAAACATGATTACATGAACTCCCCCAAAAACACATTTTAGCTGTGAAGAACCGAGAAATGTCTTGTCATACCATCATCTTCCTTTCTTTGGGGGCCTATATGATGCCCTTGGTTCTCCTTGGAGAATCATCTGTGGCCAGCTACTGGTGGTTCAGTGTAACTGACTGTCTCTAATGACTTCTGGGTTTGGAATTATTAGACAGGCCAGAGAGCAATGTCTGTCTTCCTCCTCCTCCAAGACCAACACAAAGGACAACCAGTCCAAATGGCAACAGTCTTGCACAGGAAGGTAATATGGTGTCACACTGGAATGATAACACTGATATTTTCATGAACTTAATACTATTGTCTCTCTTTTGGTATTAATTTTCAGTTGAGGATTAGGGATCAAAGCAGGAGCTCAAACAGTGGGTGGAGTGTGTACATGAGTCGAGCATTTGTATACTCTGACGGGTTTTTTTTTTTTTTCTCTTGGTTTCATGTCACACTTAATAATTCTCTTGCTCAGGTCTAATGAGGATGAACCAAATATCCATCACTGGTGTGACTGGTTATTCCCTGAGGTCAAATAGAAATAGCAAAATAGGAAAGGGCACTGAGGTTTGTTGTCCCTTGTTAAAAATGCCATTGTCACCACCAAATATGGCAATTAATGAGTGCTCCAGGGAGAGAGCCACATTTCAGAGCTGTCAGAAGAAGACAGCCTTATATGGTGACAGTTCATGAGATCTGGTCTCTCTTGGGCCAGGCCCCCAAAGAGAACATCTGCTCAGCTGCTTCATAGAACACTGTATTTGCAGCTCTAGTCTGTATTCCCTTAGCCTCACCCACTTCTCTTTGTTGATTCTGGAAAGGTTCAGGGTCTGTGCTTAATATAAAGCACTTTCATGCAGTCCTCTGAGGTGTTCTGCAAGTAGTTATACCTGGTGACCACCCTGACAGCATAGGAATGCAAAGGTGATGGTTGCCCAAAGTACAAGCACCTGGCTTCACAGAGGAGGGTCACACCCCAGTCTCAGGCCTGCTGAAGAGACTCTGAAGGGTGAAAACTAGAGGCAATATTTTCACTCAGGGTGTTTTTAAGATACTTTGATATTTTCTAACCAGAATAGAGAATAAACTTAAAACTTTCTGAGTCTTGGTCCATGCAGTTTCCTTTTGAGACCTCCAACAGAAGGTTTTCCAAAAAAAATTTTTAAAATAATCCCTTTTTTAAAGTTCCCTCCAACCTCAGCAAACTGTATTGAGATCTCAAGTCTAGTATGGTAATCTAAATCTAAAACATCCCAAGATTTTTATGTTCAACTGCATATGGAATTTAATTCATGTCATCTACTAATTACTTTATATTGTACCAAGCAGTCTGGTTTACTATTGTTTTCTCTCTATGTACATAGATATATTATTACAAAGTTATATTTCCACAAGGGTATGGTGGAGGCAGAGGCCAAAGAAATGAAGGAAAGTCTTCAGTATAGTTCTTGGGATACTGTTTTGATGACTTACTGTCACTTGAAGGATAAGATCCAGAGCCAGTTGATGTGAATATATATATATATATGTATGTATATATATATATATATATATATATATATATATATGTTTGGTTTTTGGGTCAAACCCGGCAGTGCTCAGGGGTTACTCCTGGCTCCATGCTCAGAAATTGCTCCTGGCAGGCACGGGGGACCATGTGGGGCACCGGGATTCGAACCGATGACCTTTTGTATGAAAGGCAAACACCTTACCTCCATGCTATCTCCCGGGCCCCGATGTGAATATATTTTTATCAGAATTCTTCCATCACTCCAGTGAACCCTCTTTTAGCAGCATGTCCTATCAGGATGTCCTGACACTCTTGAGCCAGCTGGTAAGCACATTCCTAGCTGTTCAGTAAAAGTATAACCTAAAAGTTATAATGCTAAAAGTATAACCTGCCAGAGAATATCTATCTGTACTTTCTCTACACCCATTTGTGCTAGATGTGGGGTGGAACCCACTGGAAAGGAGCTGTCAAGCCAGTGAATTCCCATGTGGAATGATTTATAGATAGAATAACCCACAATTCATTTTGGAATCATATGCACCAGGCACTCTTGAAAACATTCTCCTCATCTGGAAAGTAACCTGGCTCTTTAATCGTGTTCCTTCAGATGTTAGGGTAGGTGGTTCAGTGAGGAAACAGCTGAAGGGAATTCTCCACTATTGCTGAAAACTGAAAGGACAGGGGTGGAGGAACACCATCAGAGAGGACAGAGATGAGTGCATAAAGGCAGGATGGACTACTCCTTTTCTCTGAAAGTAAAAGAATGTAGCCATAATATTTCTCGTGACTCCACAGATTTGGAGAGCTGCCCTCCGTGGAGGCTGAAAGTCTCCTCACTTCCTTGTTTTATCTGATTCTGAGATAACTGAGATTCCCTGGTTGCAAGGAAGTTGCAGCATCTAAAGTTTTAAGCAGTTTGGAGGGCTTGCAGCCATTAGGCTGGAGGCAGGTACACATAGGTTTAGCATAGTAAGCCACTGCACCCCTGCCGTACCTCACCTGATTTTGTCACTGACTGAGCTAAAGTCATGATTTCATAAAGTTATTTAGCCACCAGAGGAGGGTAAAATATGGAATTCCCCCTGGAGGTGCCTCTAGACATGGACTGGACCCCGAACCTGCCGTGGGCAGATGTGGGTGGGGGACTGATGTCTTCTCTTCTCTTCCCAGAGCCTGCCAAAGCCACCTCGGACCTGACTGCTTGGTTCAACCTCTTCGCTGACCTCGACCCACTATCAAATCCTGATGCTATTGGGAAAACGGATAAAGAACATGAGTTACTCAATGCATGAGCCTGCAGCTTAGGAAGGAGCTTCCTCCCCTGCTTGCAGGCCTGTGAAGCTATCAGTCCATTGTTGGAATATTTCTGTGCCATTTTAATAAAGCGGAAGGGTGAAAGGCCCTGTTTATGTTGGTATATTATTTACTCTTATTTGGCAGAGAAGGGGATTCTCCACGTGGAATTAAACAGCACAGAACTGTCATGGTGCAGTTTCCCCACCAGCTGCTATCCAACTAATGCCCGCACCCCAAGGCTGCTGATGTGTCTGTCATCACAGGGCTAATGTGAGATCAAGTCATAGCCCTGATGTGTGTTGGAGTTCAATAACATGGCTTCCAACCTCAGAGGCAGCAGGAGGCTAATGAAATGTTTCCTCTCTGCCTCCCTGATCTCAGCTGAGGACTGCAGAGAGACCCCCTTCCTGCCAGGTTCTCTTCCAGTGAGTACTAGATGAAACTTCAGCCAAGCAAAGACACTGTTCCCAACCCATGCAGGTGCTCAGAGGGGCCTCACTGGGCAGAGGTGTTGGATTTGTCTGCACTGCATGGAACTTCCCATGGAAAGCAGTTGTATGTGCAGATACCATTAGGTCTGCTTGCTTTGTGGCTGGAACTGAAAAGCATGTCTCTCTGTAGCCCCTTATACCATTGCCACATTTTCTAATTAAATGGAAAACAGATTTGACACGTAATGTCAAGAGAGTGTTGTTGGGATTCACTTGGGAGGGACTGTAGGGTGTGGTGCCGGAGAGGGACAGGAACAGCATGAACTCTCTGACCACCACCGTCTACAGATATGGCAGGCAGGGAGGAAGATGTGGGCTTCCATTGAAGGACCAGTGCCACTCAAAGGCATGAGTGGCTCAGACAGCCCCCAGTGTGTCAGAGACCCTAGAGCTGGCCCCATCCTCCCTTTCCATGTCAGGGCTCACCAAATGAGCAACCACACGCATTAGCAACTGCCCCTGCTGGGCAATTTTCCAGGGCCACAGAGGGCAGTGCTGATTTCTTTGGCTTCGAGCCCAGCTTTGAAATGGTGTCCCCAGCTCTCTCTTTACAAGGCAAGGAAAGAACTAATCACAGCAATGGCCACTATCCTCTCCAAGACAATCCAGGGGTCTGGAAACCTTTGACGTGTTGGTGGCCTCCAAAGTCCAGTCCCACAGATCTATTTCCTCCTCACTAGGTATTGCAACCCTTGTGTGAGAGCATGAGCCCTGTTTCTCAAGCCTCTTGTCTTCCCATAATCAGCACCAGAGCCCTTTTATAAGCACTAGATTGATGATTACTGAACCGAGCTACTCCATGGGGAATGCAGATTGAGGACTTGTGACTTCATCCTTAATCATACTGGTGTGCAATGTGGACATCATCATAGGGAGTGAGAAGATGAAACTAGAAGTTGGGAGCTTTGTCTAGATTCATGCTCCACCCAATCTAGGTGCAAGAGAAGGTGGGCAGAATAAGTTCACTTTAAAAACTAACTGGCTGCATTGGACAGTTGACCTGTGGGTAAAGGGGAGAGTAAAATTATGTAGTAGAACAGTGCTACAGTGAAATCAAAGAATTGCTTATAGAGCTATTTCCTCCCTGTTCTTTATATTTCCTCACTGTTCTTTCTATTTTAGTTTAAAACTAATTTTTTTAACCCTTTTCCGTCAGGAATCCTCTTGGCTGACTCTTAATCCCTCTTGATAGGTGTGTTCTGATCCAGACTCAAATACAAAGCCCCTTAGCCATCTCTCCCACTTAAAGAGAAGCAGCTGTGGCCAGATTCTTATTTAAGTAGTTAATAGGCATTCTGACCTGGAGTTTCCTCTGCAGCTTAGGTTGACCCTCTCCAACTGCTCCATGGTAGGCTATTCCAACATGAAGACAAAGCTGTGCCACACTCTTCACTCCAGTTGTTTTCATTTGTGGGTGGTGGTGGAGAGCATCATATCTGGTGGTGCTCAGGGGTTCTCCTTGGATCTGCACTAAAGAATTACTCTGGAGGTGCTCGGGGGACCATATGGGAGGTCAGGGACCAAACCCTACATGCAAAGCAAGAGCCCTCTCATTGCTGTTATCTCTCTGATCCCTTTACTCCTATCTTCTTTCCCACTTTGCCCCTGTGCTGAGAGGCAAGACTGGCCCATAACTGCACAGGGACCCCAGTGGGGATGCAAGTGCATTAAGCTCCTAGCAAACTTGCCATTTGATTGAATCTGTAAGTCTCCCAGCCTGCCCAGCCCCAGACCAGTGTATAAAAAATATTTAAGGAAGGGAACCAGAAGTATTTCTTCTTTCCTTTCTCCAGCTGGCAGGGGCTTCATTATACTCTATAGATTCATTGCCTTCAAAATGTAATTTTAGAAATGTCAAGTTGATTTTGAGTCCTAGGAGAGTGAAAAAAGCATCTGCATGTTCAGAATTAGAAATTCACCAAGTTAGTGAGAACCAGGACTTTTCTGTTGAGCATTGAGCCCAAGAAAACATGATCTGCTCAAAGTTGGCAGCCCAGGAGACCCCCAAGTTGCCAATAAACCCTTAGGATAGAAGGTTTAACCATCATGCTGGGGCCAGTCTTTATGTTGGGTATGGGGCTAGGGCCAAGGAAGCCCACAGTGCTCTGGGAGGCTGCCCAACCATCTGGGACATGGTGGCAACTGCCAGGCCTCCTCTGCCTTCTGTTACAGGAACAAGCTAACAAGAGTTCCATGCCTCTCTCAGACCACTGCAAAGATGCCCCTCAACACTGGCCAACACTAGCATTGGCTCCCAGATAACCACTTAGACTATTTGGTTGTATCTATCAACCAAGGAGACCTATTTACCTTTCTCATCAAAGCCTTGATAGGCAATTTCCTACTTTGATTTAAATCAGTGATTTTATACTTTTTTCTAAGTAGGTACCTTTTTCTTTTTTCTTTTTTCCCCTGTGATCCTCCTTTCCTACCAGTTGATACCCAAGTGTCACCTGTATTCTCTCATGATATTCTGGGGACCTACAAGAGACCATATGGCCTATAATTGAAAAAGCATCTTTCCAGTCTTGTGACAGGTACCACTCAGTGCAGAGATCAAGGACTATCCAGCTTTGTTAGAAAATATATTTCAACTTAGAGATAATGCCAGATGATTGACCACGTTTGCCAGGAATTCTGCATTGAGAAGATCTATGCTGAGATGTTTGTAGAGCAGGAGGATACAACTGCTTATACTCAACTTTGTCTTTCATGGGTATTTTCAGCTAACTTATTTCTGTTACTAAAAGATAACTGGGTTCCTGAACCCTGGGAAAAGCAGAAAGTTCAAAGAAAACTTCATTACTAAAAACTAATTCAACTGGAAACGTGGGGGCGGATTTATTTACTGTGGTAATCAAAAATAGTCCAGATGGAGACTTCAGGCCTGGCTGGATATAGGAGTTTCAATGATAATCTTAGTAATTAAAGCCTCTTCCACTTCCAGTTATTATTCCTATGTGCTCTTTCAGTCTAACAAACTACTTCAAAGAAGTAAAAAATGACTGTCTGCATGTCTATCACCAAATTTGTGATATAAAACTTCTTTCATTCTTTTATTCGCAAGCAGTTATTGGATGAGGGAGAACAGGTTGAGAAATAGGCTGTTCAGCTTTCCAAGGTCTGTCCCTAAAGCCTGACTCTTTAGAGCTAGAAATAGGGGCCAAATATATTTCATAGATTGAGGTACTTTTCATGCATGTAGCTAAGATCTTCAAGTCCTCAATAACATATACTTGCCCCATCATGCATGACTTCTGAGCACTGCCATGTGTTGCTCCCACCCTGAAAATAGAAAATGAGAATGGGGAAATGATAGTTCCTTAACAGAAAACTAGGGTACTGAGACTATATAAAGAGAGAGTAAATGAAGGGTAAGAAATATAATGGCCCATTGAATCTTTTTGAAGGAAAACTCAGGTAGTCACAGAAGATTATATATGAGTGAGTTAAAGAAATTGATAATTTTCCAACATTCCACTTTGTTAACATTTCTTTGGAGGCTGTACATATCTCATGAGCCAGAAGCCCAGAGACAAGATCTACTTGGCAGTAGCCTTTTGCTACCTTCAAGAAAGTCAAAGGTATCTTGGAGCTCTTTGCATTTAACTTATTTATATTTTAGTGGAGAAATCAAGGAAACAAAAAGACACACATCATACAAACACACACATACATACACAAAACTATCAGAGAAAGCTACAACTACAGCCTGTGTTGACCAAGTCCAGCCAAGGTTGCTTGACTTCGTTATTGACTAGACACCATCCACTAAAGAAAGTAACTCGAAACTACACAAAACTCCTTTGTCTTGAATTTGCTAATTTGATCACTGCAGTGAATTGGGTTTGATCACTGACACCACATGATCCTTGGCATTGCCCCATGTGACCTTCTGCAATATGGCATCTACAAGCCTGAACACTAAACTGTTAGGCTCTCATTGCTTAGCCAAGTATCACCATAAGTTGTTGCCAGATTCCAAATATTCTTTTTTTTTTATTTTAACATCTTGATTACATACATAGTTGTGTTTGGGTTTCAGTCATGTATAGAACACCACCCATCACCAGTGCAACGTTCCCATCACCATTGTCCCAAATCTCCCTCCTCCCCAACCACCCCCCGCCTGTACTCTGGACAGGCTCTCCATTTCCCTCATAGGTTCTCTTTTTTAGGACAGTTCAAAATGCAGTTATTTCTCTAACTA